>VSMD01032491.1:0-17099 GCA_008750895.1 Mirza zaza
AGAGTCTCACTTTGTTGCCCAGGCTAGAGTGAGTGCCGTGGCGTCAGCCTGGCTCACAGCAACCTCAAACTCCTGGGCTCAAGTGATCCTACTGCCTCAGCCTCCCAAGTAGCTGGGACTACAGGCATGTGCCACCATGCCCGGCTAATTTTTTCTATATATATTAGTTGGCCAATTAATTTCTTTCTATTTATAGTAGAGATGGGGTCTCGCTCTTGCTCAGGCTGGTCTCGAACTCCTGAGCTCAAACGATCCGCCCGCCTCGGCCTCCCAGAGAGCTAGGATTACAGGCGTGAGCCACCGCGCCCGGCCTAGGCTGGAGTTTATATGGAGTAGTTCTTATTGCTCACAAACAATGGAATAAGATGTTGAAGTTTGTGCCAGGTATAGATACTAGTGTTTGGAGATGATTGAAAGTGAGATTGAACTGGTTCAGGGAACCATAAGTCTCCTTTCTTTTTCATTGAATCAGGGGTATAAGAGTCAGAATTCAAATGGCTCTCTTAGATGTTGGAGTCTATTCTGGAGGTGACAGGAGAATGGGAGATTTGGAACACAGGAGGGAGGTAATCTGACCCAGGTCTCATCAGTCTCTGTGGGTTAGCATGAAGAACAGAATTTGAGTGTGAGGGAGGTGGTAGCAAGACCAGGGAGCAGGCTACTGCAGTACTCCAGGTGAGTATAGATGGTATGGACCACAGCGGTGGCTGTGACATGGTAGAAATAGTTGGATTCTGGATTGGAGGTATGCTCTAATTTTCTGATATTGAAGCTGAGAGAAAAAGAGGTGACTGCAACAGGGTTTTGGGTTTAGCATCTAGAAGGATAGAAGCCCCATCTAATAGGAGGGGTAAGTAGATAGAAGCATTATTTTTAATTAAGGATGTCAGGAGATTGTTATGTCCATGTTAAAGGTGTAAGATATTTCAGAGAATAAATGAGTGGATGTGTCAAGTGGGTAGGCGAACACATAGGTTTTGGACTCTCGAGAGGGTTTCAGTATTGGCATGACTCTAAAAGGTGGTGGATAGTGGGTGGACCCGGATGGGGCTTTGTGTCTTAGTCAGCTTGCTTAAACAACAAAATTTTATTTCTCACAGTTCTGGAGGCTGGGGAGACCAAGACCAAGATTCTGGCAGGTTTGGTTTCTAGGGATGGCCACCTTCTCGTTGTGCAATGGCTGCCTTGATTCTTTCTCATATGCTATTCTTGGGAGACAGCTGTGGAGAGAGCAAGAGAGTGCTCTCTTCCTGTTTTTAAAAGGACATTAATCCTCTCTTGAGGTTCCCACTTTTTTTTATTTTTTGGAGACAAGGTCTTGCTTTGTTTTTGGGGTTAGAGTATAGGGATATCATCATAGCTCACGGCAACCTCAAAGTCCTGGGCTCACATGTTCCTCTTGCCTCAGTTTCCCAAGTACCTAAGATTATAGGTGTGCTTTACCACAGCTGGCTAATTTTTCTATATTTTGTAGAGATAGGGTCTCACTCTAGCTCAGACTGGTCTTGAATTACTGGCCTCAAATGATCCTCCCACCCTGGCCTCCCAAAGTGCTAGGGTTACAGGTGTGAGCCACCACACCTGGCCCAGTTTCCACTCTTCTGATCTGATCTAATCTAATCAGCATCCAAAGACTCCATCTACAAATACTATCACATTGCCTTAGGCTTCATTATGTTAGTGCTTCAACCTGGGAATTTGAGGCAGACAGAAATATTTAGCCCATAACAACATGGGTCACATTTACTAGAGGGAACCCAGGTCATGATGATAATATTAATAGCAGGCCGGGAAGGGGAGGGCAGTCTCACACTTAGATATCTGGATGGATGCAGTTGATGGCTCAAACAGAGGTAACAGAGAAAAATGGCCCTGGGGACAGTGTATGAGAGGGGTAACCTGGCAAGTGTTCAAGGCTTCTGAGGGATGTGTGAACATGAAATAGATGTAGAGGCCTAGGAATAATTCAGAGAAGATGACACCGAAGCCAGATCTAATGCTTATTTATTACTCGGTGTACTCATCAGGATCTTATCATGACTCTTGGTGTGTCCAGAAGTTTCAGTCAGGTGGGTGGATCACTTTATGTGCATAAGTAGTTATTTGGGAGAGTCACTGAAACTCGGGTAGAGAGCCACTGGGGCAAGGATTTGAATGAAGGTTGGCAAGAGAGGGAGGCAGTTACTGTTAAAAGCAATACAAATTGGAAAGGGCCATGCATTTCTGACATCTACCCGTGATTCTGGATGGCTGAAGTTGAATGAAGGAACACAGTCAAGTTGGGAGGCTTCAGAGCAGGGTTTAGGGCTGCCCATGACAGTGGGGGACATCAGAGATCTGGATAATACTGCATTCTGTTCAATTTTGATGCACTTTCTGGATGCCTTGTACTGAGTTACATGTAGGAAGGCGGTCTCCTATGGCACTTACTACACAGGAGATGCCTGTGTTGTGGGATCAGGCTAGAGGAGTCTGTACTAGTACAGTTGGTGAGAGATGTGTGTTGGAAATAGTGATGTGCACATGCAGAGGGAGTGCGAACTTATGTTCTAAGGGCCCTGGCATGGGTGAAGTGTGAACATGAATATTGGTTGTGTTTGAATGCCATCCTCTGGGGGATTCTAGGGGACTTGCCTTAGAAGAGACAGTGATTCCTTGCTTGCCAGGTTCAGAGATTTGCTCACCTTCCTGTTGTTGCTGATTGAAGGAACAGTGTCCAGTGGGACTGTGAGGACAAAATGGTCATCTGTGGCACTGGCACCTGTTATATTCTGTGAGGTGGGGAGGTGGGGAGGAGGATGAACTTGGGAAGGATATATAGGGTGATCAACTTGAGGTCCTGGGAGAGACACTGATGATGAATGAACTGTTTCCATCATAGCAGGGTTTTGTGACCTTTGAGGACGTGGCCATTTACTTCTCCCTGGAGGAGTGGGGGCTCCTTGATGAAACTCAGAGACAACTGTACCACGATGTAATGCTGGAGAACTTGGCACTCATAGCATCCCAAGGTAAGGCCTGGATATACCTCCCAGTGTGCTGATGTCTGTCTTTCTTCCTAACCCACAGGTAGCTTTGTCTATTCCACAGCCAATCCCTGGGCTCTGTTGACTTCCCCAATTTCCTAGCATATGTCCCATTGGGGAAAGCACTAAGCTTTCTGTATGGCCCTGAGCAATGTAGTCTGCAAACTGCCCTGACATCTGCTGTTTCCAGTCATTCAGGGAAGGGTCTGGGAGTCAAGAATCTTGCAGTCAGCCTAAGGGTCTGTCCTTGCCCGCTTGCTGGCAGGGTGACTCTTTCTATATCTGTGGGCCTCTGTGCCCCAGGTTGTGCGTTTTACTTCTAGCCAGCATTTCCTCAATTTACCCATGTCAGGAAATGCAAGCATTGTGGTTATTTCTTAATTGGGCCATAGGCTTTTCATGAAGACTCTGCTACAAGGTGTTCTTGTAACATTTTTCTATCATGTAGTTTGTTACGTGCTGAGTTGTGTGCCAGTGCTGACCACTCACCTCTCTGTTCTTGTGTTTAGGGCCTACATGTCACAGGTCCCACATAATTACACAACTGGAATTGGGGTTGGCCCTGGTTGCTTCACAGGGTTGACATAGCAAGATACTTTATGAGGAGGACTGACCCTGGTGAGTGAAAACAAAGGGAGAGCAGGACACTATGGCTGTTTTCTAATCATACCATGAAGCTCTCTTGTATTCTTATTGATTGGGTGTCAATTCCACAGGACACACCTCATTGCTAATTTTTTTTTTAAATAGTCCTTGCACACCAGGTGCAGGCTTTCCATTGGATTTTCTTGGGCCTGAATGCCAATAACTTGTTCAGCCTGTCCATGTTCTTAGTAGATGAGGTCCTGATGAAGGCTGTAGGCAGAGGAGTGAATAGGAAACCCTGCTTCTCCTCCCTAAAGTGTGCCTTATCTTTTTGCCTTTCTTCTCATAAGACCTACCCCATTCTGTGAACTTTAGAGGCCCTTTCCTCAATTTGCCATCCACTCTCCCATCCTGAGAAAATTCCTATGGATTCATTCTTTGCTATATGTGACACATGTTTTTGATGGTAGTACTATCTCCTACCATATTGAAACTGTGCTTCATCAGCATTTCTCTTTTTTC
Organism: Mirza zaza; assembly: GCA_008750895.1. Taxonomy (NCBI): domain Eukaryota; kingdom Metazoa; phylum Chordata; class Mammalia; order Primates; family Cheirogaleidae; genus Mirza; species Mirza zaza. The sequence goes on from VSMD01032491.1 coordinate 4,134, forward strand.
AGGATGTTGGTATGGAACAGCAGATGACAAGGCACCTTCTGCACTGAGTGTTTTTAAAGGATTGTCACAATGCAGGACTCCAAAGGCAGGTCCATCCAGCCATAAAACTCAACCCTGTGAGGCTTGTATCCCAGTCCTGAAGGATACTGTTGACATGGATGAGTTGCAAGCTACATCCTATGGACAGAAATCACACTTGGATAAGACATCAAGAGGCTTCTGTTTGAGTCCAAACCTTTACTGGCTCCAGAAGATTAATAATGGAGACAAAGTCTTAACAATGGATGTGGACCAAGCCTCATTGAACACAGGACTGTTCACACTGGAGAAAGACTTTATGAGTGCAGTCAGTGCGGCAAATCTTTTCTCCAGATCTCTGCCCTCATTCGACATCAAAGAGTTCACACTGGAGAAAGGCCTTATGACTGCAGTGAATGTGGAAAATCCTTTTGAGAAGGGATTTGAAAAGAACTGCAGATTTCATGTGTCAGGGAAGCTGTTAAGCTTTGAGGAGGTTGCAAAAGATTTTTCAGCCACCTCAGGCCTTCTCCAGCATCAGGCCATTACCAACAGTGAGAGGCCACATGGCAGTATACACTACAGAGTTCCCACTAGAAGAAAGCCTTCCAAGTGTATTGAATCTGTGAAATCTTTTAGTAAGAAATCTGTACTTACTCAACACCAAACTGTTCACACTAGAGAAAGGCCTCATGACTGCAGCGAGTGTGGGAAATCATTTCACCAGAAATCTGTTCTCATTCAACACAAGAAAGTTCACAGTGGAGAAAGGCCTTATGAATGCAGTGAATGTAGGAAATGTTTCAGCCGAAGGTCTGCCCTTTTTCAGCATCTGAGAGTTCACACTGGAGAACAGCCATATGAATGCAGTGAATGTGGAAAATCCTTTTGCCACAGCACTAACCTCTATCGTCACAGGAGAGCCCATACTAGAGCAAGGCCTTATGAGTGCAGTGAATGTGGGAAATCATTTAGTTGCAATACTTACCTCATTCGCCACCAAAGGTTTCACAGTGGAGAAAGGCCTTATGAGTGCAGTGAATGTGGGAAATCATTTAGCCAGAAATCTGTACTCATTCAACACCAGAGAGTTCACACTGGAGAAAGGCCTTATGAGTGCAGTGAATGTGGAAAATTTTTTAGCCATAGCTCTGGCCTCTTTCTACACAGGAGAGCTCACACTAGAGCAAGGCCTTATGAGTGCAGTGAATGTGGGAAATCATTTAGTTGCAAAACTGTCCTCATTCGACACCAGACAGTTCATAATGGAGTAAGGCCTTATAAGTGCAGTGAATGTGGGAAATCTTACCGCCAGAAATCTATCCTCATTCAGCACCGGACAGTTCACACTGGACAAAAGCCTTATGAGTGTAGCGAATGTGGGAAATCCTATAGCCAAAGCTCTGCCCTTCTTCAGCATCTGAGAGTTCACACTGGAGAAAGGCCGTATGAGTGCAGTGAATGTGGGAAATCTTTTACCCGCAAAAACTACTTCATTGAACACAGGACAGTTCACACTGGAGAAAGACCTTATGAGTGCAGTGAGTGTGGCAAATCTTTTCGCCAGATCTCTGCCCTCATTCGACATCAAAGGGTTCACACTGGAGAAAGGCCTTATGACTGCAGTGAATGTGGAAAATCCTTTTGTCAGTTATCTGTCCTCCTTCGACATCAAAGAGTTCACACTGGAGAAAGGCCTTATGAGTGCAGTGAATGTGGGAAATCTTTTATTTACAAATCTCACCTAATGCGACACCAGAGAGTTCACACTAATGAAAGATCTTATAAGTGCAGTGAATGTGGGAAATCCTTTAGCCAAAGCTCTGCCCTCCTTCTGCATCTGGGAGTTCACACTGGAGAACGGCCATATGAATGCAGCGAATGTGGGAAATCTTATCGCCAGAAATCTGTCCTCATTCAACACAAGGCAGTTCACACTGGAGAAAGGCCATATGAGTGCAGTGAATGTGGGAAATCTTTTACCCGCAAAAACTACCTCATTGAACACAGGACCATTCACACTGGGGAAAGACCTTACGAATGCAATGAGTGTGGCAAATCTTTTCGCCAGATATCTGCCCTCATTCGACATCAAAGAGTTCACACTAGAGAAAGGCCTTATGGCTGCAGTGAATGTGAAAAATCCTTTTGTCAGTTATCTGTCCTCCTTCGACATCAAAGAGTTCACACTGAAGAAGGCCTTATAAGTGCAGTGAATGTGGAAGATCCTTTATCTACAAATCTCACCTAATGCAGCATGAGACAATTCATCACTAATGAAATGTCTTATGTGTGCAGTGAGTGTAGGAAATCCTTCAGTCAAATCTGTGTCTTCTGCATTGGGGATTTCACACTGGAGAAAGGTCATATGAGGGCAGCAAATATGAGAAATCCTATCCCCAGAAGTCTGTCCTCATTCAACTAAAGACAGTTCACTCTGGAGAAAGTCCTTATTAATTCAGTGAATGTGGGAAAACCTTTAATTGAAGCTGTGGTCTCTTTCAATACAGGAGGGTTCGTGTGCAGTGAATATGGCAAAATTTTTTGTTATATTTAACAATGAAGAGTTTCTATAGGGCAGAGGCCTCATATATGCAATGAAAGTGTTTTTCGTTTCCCAGTATGCTGACACTTTGAGAATAGCCTTCTTCTTATTGCAATCTTACATATCCGAGGCTATATGGATTTCTGTAAGTTTGCAGTACATGAGAAGCATGTGGAGCTATGTTGTGGTCTCTCAACCTTCCAGTGATCTTTCCAGATTCATTTCATTGTTAGCTTTTGTGGCTGAAGCCATTTCATCTCTACCACCTGGCAGATCCACAGAGTATACATCCGTTACCACCCTAGACTGCTCAGGAAGGCAGACTTCTTATATATGTTGGAGGAAATCTTGAGTAACCTGAGCTCTTAGGCAGTTCTCATTTCCTCTTATCTCATTATTTAGTGTATAGACCACCCCAGTTTTGGTCCTGGCACCTGATCTGAGTTCTGCTGGAGGCTTGCAGAGATGGACTGCCTTTTTCAGGGACATTGTTGGTCTCAGGTGATGCTTCTGATGAAGTTTTTCAGTTTCTAAGTCACTAAACCAGGAACTGCCTATTGCACATTTTTTGTGCACCAATGAAGGCCTTCAAAGTTGGAAGTTTTATTCACTGTGAAGTAGTATGATAGGATAATAGGGCTTTACTAGTTTAAAGGAGTAAATGACTTTTGTGAGGCTCCAGACTTTGTATGCCCCAGGGGGACAGCATTGTGAAAATAGAGCTCTCACTACATTTTTGCCCAGTTTGCATTGTTACTAAGGCCTCTTGGGAGAGACTGTGGGGCTTTCTGCTAATTTTTTGCCCAGATCCTAGAGGTCTGTGGGATCAGAGGTCAGTCTGAGGAGGGGGCAGTTGTGAGAATTTCCATTGTTTCTGGAGACAACATGAAGTTTTTCTTGTTCATTGGGGAGATCACATAATTCCTTGCAATGTTGAGAATTCCTTATTCAGATCTGCAGTGGAGCTGTGTTTCTTGAAACCTGGTATTCGGTTGTCTCATCTCTCTAGCTATAAAACTGCAGGGACCTGGCAGGGGGCCATGATTGATTTAGAAACATTGGGTTGAATGGAGAGCTCACACTAGAGCAAGGCCTTATGAGTGCAGTGAACATGGGAAATCATTTAGTTGCAAAACTGTCCTCACTCCCTAACAGGGAGTGAAGTAGACTGTGGTAATCTAGGTGGAATGTTCCTTTTCTGAAGATGCACCCACAAATGTTCCAGTGAAATGTAGAACAGGATCAGCATGTACAGAAATCTCAGGGCCTTCAGAACTGTGTATCTTTTATAGCTTAAGACAGAGAAAATAATCTAAGGGCATTATGAATTCCTGTAGCCTTTCTGGCCTGTTTTCCTCAAGGATATTGCTAAATAGACAATGAAAATAGGATGAAGAGAAGGGCAGTTGCTGTCCACAGATAATGGCTTTTGTGCTTCAGCCCCCAGTCTTAACTCAGTTGGAAACGGCTTTTATTATTCCCCTATATTTCCTACCACTGAGGTATGGCTGCTCCAACAAGGCATGGGGAATTAGATGTAGAGACAATAATGATTTGCATAAGTGTAAACCCATGAAGACATCAAGGTAATCAAAATAATGAACCTATCTCACCCACATATTTTCATTGTGCCTATCTATAATCTGTTCCTGGTCCTCCAGGCAACTTTTAATTTATAATCATTTACAATTAATAGCTTTGCATTTTCTCAACTTCCCAAACAGTAATCATAAAGTGTTTTTTCTTTATTTTTTATGGTTTTATGCATGCTACATAATTAGAGATTCATATATGTTGCCTATGTGCAGATTTCATTCTTCTGTGTAGCATTTTCTTCTTAGGATATAAGATTCTTTCTTTATCCATCCATCTGCTTATGGACATTTGGGTTATTTTCAAAGTTTAGCTATTGCAAATAAATCAGTTGCAAATATTTCTGTGCAATTCTTCCTATAGATGTTTGTTTTATTTCTCTTATACTAAAAACTCAGAATGCAATGTCTAAATCATGATATAGGTGAATACGTAACTTTTTCAGAAACTTCCAAACTAAACTAAAATGCTGGTTCCTTTTTGCATTTCTGCCAGGAGTGTGTGAGAATTCAATATCTTTACTCCTTTGCATATACATGGAAGGGTCATTTTTTAATGTTAATTTTTTAAAATATGTTTGTCATGGCATCACACTGTTTTTGAATGTATTTCCCTTCATACTCACCTTGTTGAGCATTTTTTCGTGTGTTTATTTATTAGCCTTAGGTAATTCTTGAGGTAAATGTGTATCTGGCCTGTTTTTTGGGGTTTTTTTTTTGAGACAGAGTCTCGCTTTGTTGCCCAGGCTACAGTGCGTGCCATGGTGTCAGTCTAGCTCACAGCAGCCTCAAACTCCTGGGCTCAAGTGATCCTCCTGCCTCAGCCTCCTGAGAAGCTAGGACTACAGGCATGCGCCACCATGCCTGGCTAATTTTTTTTCTATATATATTAGTTGGCCAGTTAATTTCTTTCTATTTATAGTAGAGACGGGGTCTCGCTCTTGCTCAGGTTGGTTTCGAACTCATGACCTTGAGCGATCCGCCCACCTTGGCCTCCCAGAGTGCTAGGATTACAGGCATGAGCCAACATGCCAGGCCTGAAATTAACAATCTTAATTGGCTTATATCTACTTCTAAAAAATTGAGTTAATAAATAATAACTTTCCCAAACACAGAGCACCAGACCAGATAAATTTGCCAGTGAATTCTACCAAACCTTTGAAAAAGAAATTATATCAGTTTTCTACAATTTTAGAAGACAGAAACAGAGGGAATATTAGCTTATTCTATGAGGCCAGCATCACCCTCATGTCAAAAGCAAAGACATTAGAAAAAAAACAAGGAAGACTACAGATTGACATCTTACGTGAACATAGATGCAAAAATCCTTTGCAAAATATTAGCATATCAAATTGACAATATACACAAAGTATTATACACTATGACCGATGGGATTTATCTCAGGTATGCAGGGTTTGAAAGTTTTCAACTTTTAAAAATGAATTAATGTAATCCATCACATAAATAAGCTAATGAAGAAAAATCACATGATCATATCAATTGATGAAGAAAGATCATTTAACAAAATACAAAACTCGTCATAAAAATTCTCAGAAAGCAGGAATAAAGGAAACTTCCTGAACTTGATAAAGGATACCTACAAAAGAACAAATAGCTAAGAAAATACACACAGTGCTAAGAAAATAAAACTTTCCTATTAAGATTGAGAACAACAATTCTTAGACAAGGTGGCATGATGAAATAAAAAAAGAAATTGAAAAAAGCAAACAAAACAAGGAACAAGGCAATGATGTTCCTTCTCATTACTCCTTTTTCAACATTTTAATAGAAGTCCTAGCTAATGCAATAACAACAAATGAAGTAAAAGTATAATAATTTGGAAAGGAGAAATAAAACTGTCTTTTTTTGCAGATGACATGATTATCATTGCAGAAAAGCTGAAGGAATTGACCAAAAAAACCTCTGGGATATAAGAAGTGATTATAGCAAGGTTGCAAGACTTAAGGTCAATATACAAGAGTCAATCTCTTTTCTGTGTATCTATAATCAATAATAGGAATTTGAAATTAAAAACACAGTACCATTTACGTTAGCATTCCAAAAATGAAACAGGTATAAATATAACAAAATATGTACACGATCTATAACAGAAAATAAACAAAAACTCTTGAAATAAACCAATGAACTAAAGAAATGCAGAGGTATTACATGTTCATGGATAGGAAGAGTCAAGTATTGACAAGATGACAGTTCTTCCCAACTTGATATATAGATTTAATTCCATCAAAATCTTACCAAGTTATCTTTCAGATACTGATGTACTGATTCTGATGTTTATATGTAGAGGCCAAATTTTCATAACTGCCAACACAATATTAAAGGAAAATAAGAAAGTTAAAGGACTTAACAACCCAATGTCAAGACTTACCGTAAAACTACAGCACTCATGATAATTTTGTATTTGTAAGTAAATAGACAAATAGATTAGTGAAGAAGACTAGAGAGCAACAAATATATCCACATGAATGTGATCGACTGGTTTTGATAAGGGAGCAAAGGCAAGACAATGAAGAATAGATGACCTTTTGAACAAACGGTGCTAGAACAATTGTATATCCACATGCAAACAAAATGGATCTATCAGGAGTTCAAAATGAATCTAGACACAGACCTTACACCCTTCACAAAATTTACTAAAAATTTATCTCAGACATAAATATAAAATGGAAACTCTAAAAGTTCTAGAAGAAAACATAAGTGAAGATCTAAATGACCTTGAGTTGGGTGATGACATTTTAGATAGGATACGAAAGACATAATTCAAGAAAGGAAAAATTGATAAGCTGGATTTAAAATTTTTCCGTCTGGGCCAGGCACGGTGGCTCACACCTATAATCATAGCACTCTGGGAGGCCGAGGTGGGAGGATTGCTCAAGGTTAGGAGTTCGAAACCAACCTGAGCAAGAGCGAGACCCCATCTCTACTATAAATAGAAAGAAATTAATTGGGCAACTAAGATATATATAGAAAAAATTAGCCAGGCATGGTGGCACATGCCTGTAGTCCCAGCTACTCGGGAGACTGAGGCAGCAGGATTGGTTGAGCTCAGGAGTTTGAGGTTGCTGTGAGCTAGGCTGATGCCACGGCACTCACTCTAGCCTGGGCAACAGAGTGAGGCTCTGTCTCTAAATAAATAAATAAAAATAAAATAATAATTTTCCATCTACAAAATATACTTTTAAGAAAATGAAAAGGACAGCCACAGAGTGATGCATATGTGTGTGAAAAAAAGGTATTTGGTAAAGGACTCTTCATGCAAAACATATAAAAGAACACTGGAAATTCAACAACAAGAAAACAAACATCTTGATTAAAAAATCAGCCAAAGACTTTGACATACACTTCACCAAAGAAAATATACATATAGCAAATAAATGTCTGAAAAGATGATCCCAATCATATGTCATCAGGGAAATATAAATTAAAACAGCACTGAAATACCACTACACACCTATTAGAATGGACTCCAGAACCATGACAACAACAATTAGTTGAGAGGATATGGAACAGCAAGAACTCTTATTCATTGCTGGTAGGAACACAAAATGGTGCAACTACTTTGGAAGACAGTTTGTCAGATTCTTACAAAACTAAATATACTTTTACCGTACAATGCAGTAATCTCATTTTTCGGAATTTAACCATATAAGCTGTCTCATTTTTCAGAACTTAACCATATAAGCTGAAATTTTGTTTCCTCACAAACATCTGAACACATATGTGATTAGCAGCTTTATTCACCATTGCCACAAGTGGAAACAACCAAGATGTCCTTGTGAATGAATGAAAAACTGGTATATCCAGACAATGGAATATTACTCAGCCATCAAAAGACATGCATTATCAAGACTTGAGTAGAGGCTGGGCGCGGTGGCTCACGCCTGTCATCCTAGAACTCTGGGAGGCCAAGGCGGGAGGATTGCTCAAGGTCAGGAGTTCGAAACCAGCCTGAGCAAGAGCGAGACCCTGTCTCTACTATAAATAGAAAGAAATGAATTGGCCAACTAATACATATAGAAAAAATTAGCTGGGCATGGTGGCACATGCCTGTAGTCCCAGCTACTCGGGAGGCTGAGGTGGTAGGATTGCTTGAGCCCAGGAGTTTGAGGTTGCTGTGAGCTAGGCTGACTCCATGGCACTCACGTAGCCTGGACAACAAAGTGAGACTCTTGTCTCAAAAAAAAAAAAAAAGACTTGAGTAGACATGGAGATACCTTAAATGCATATTACTATCTGAAATAATATAATCGTAAATGAAAATATGCTGTATGATTCCAATTATATGACTTTTGGCAAAAGCTAAGAATATGGAAATGGTATAAAGATAGTGGTTGACAAGGATTTGGGGGTGGAAGGGATGAATAGGTGGAACACAGAAATTTTGTAGGGCAATGAAACTATCCTGTATGATGTTATAATGGTGGATAGAGTTATAGTTTTGTAAAAAGGCATAGAATGTGCAACACCAAGAATGAGCCCTAATGTAAGCTATGGACTTTGGGTAATAATGATATACCAATGTAGGTTAAAATTTATTACGAATGTACCATCCTGGTTGGGAATGTGAATAATGGGGGAGGCTATATGTTTGTGGTGGCAGGATGTATACTGAATACCTCTACCATGCCTGCAATTTTGTTGTGAACCTAAAGTGCTCTCAAAAAATTTATAAATTAACCAACTATTTTAGGGAAAATAAAAAGATTGTGGCTGCCTCACAGGTACATTTTGGATTCTCTTCAAAGACAGTGGAGAAGCAAAATTTTCCCAATAGGTGGAGCTGGAAGTAGGGGCACCTTGTGAACATTTTTGTGTGGAAGAGCCAGTTTCCTAAGAACAAGTGTCCCACAGATCAGCAGCCAATGACCTCGATATCTGATCAGAGGCAAGCAAGAAAATGTTTGAGAAAATAGTTGACAATGAGGTCTGGGATAAAGGAATGTGAACAGACATATGGATAATTTTGCACATTGGGAAGATTTTTAATGGTATATTAACACGCCAGAAACTACCACCAGCCACCCTGGAACTTGTGCTTTGGCCAAATACAAAATCTCTCTCTCCCTTCCCTCCTTTAAATGCATGCTAAAATATTATCTCCATAGTGACAACCCTGACTTCTCTATTTCCTATTGAAATCCTACTTACTCCATATATTTATTACTTGGTACCACTCTTCTCATATTTTCCATAGTATCTGTCTCTCTCTATAATAACTTAGTATATAATACCCAACATTTTCTTCTTTATTTTCAGGCCACATTGCTCAATTTGAATAAAGGCTTCCTAAGGATACTTTTCTTTCTAGGTTTGTTCATTTCTGTAAACACTTATCTAGAAGAATCTCTGAGCTTGATGAGATGTTATACAATGCTTTTGTTCAACTCTTCCACCTCTTTGTAATCTCAGTTACTCTCATGATACTATTTCTTTTCTTCCAAGTTTGTTTTTCCTCATAGTTCACATGAATGAGAAAAAATACACTCTGTAGAAACAATAATTTCATGGATGGCAAGATTCTGGCATAGTCATGGGTTCGACTTAAATCTCTCACATCTTAGAAGAACTCATTGTGCTCTATTTACTCACATGTATTCTTAGGTTTCATAGATACTTTTTCTCTTTTAATTACTTCTGTCATTCTCAATGGATAACTTCAACAATCAACATTAATAACTTTTTGTGACTTTCTAACTCCACACATATTTTTCCAAAGATAACTTCCACCCCCCTTGCAGACACGGTCACTGCAATTGCAGGGGAAACAGCCGTCACTTCCCAACAGTTAGTTGAGTTTATGGTATCCCAAACCTTATTTTCAGGGGTCACGTGTCCATTGCCCACACTTTCAGAGGTGCTGCCTCAGCAAGCACTTTCCTAGTGGCAGACATCAATTTGGTAAATAACCAGTATTCCTAACACACATGTTACATCCTTATTAGGAGTAGACTTTATCTCAGAGAATTCAGTAAGGAATATTATAGGAAAACACAATTGTGATTCTGGGAGTTGGAACAAAAATACTGACAGAGACAGAAGGCACATATTATGAGGGACCCAGAGTCATGTGCCACCTGGTCTGCTTACTTTAGTGCCATCTAGAATATTTCCTCTATGTTTCCTCTTATAACCTGTCTGAATTAGCCTCCCTCTCATCACTGAACAAACACTCTGAACCTCACTGGGTCACCCCAAGAGTTTATTTTCCCATGAAATGAAGAGCTACAAGACAATTTGTTTTAATCATTGCTTCTGAATGGACATTTAGCATCTTTATACCAGTCATTTAATATGCAGGTTTTTGGTTTTATGAGACCATGATTTGGAATAGTATCAGTTGGATTATTTTATTAAATTTTCTCTGAAAATTGCAAGATTGAAATTTGTTCCACATTTAGTTTAGGAAAAATTTGGGCAAATATTCATGTTACACATAGAAAGATATCATGGCTGTAAGGACTCTCAAGCTGTGAATGTTGGCCTAATATGAAAGCATGTTTTATAAGTACACGATACTTATCAATATACTGCCTCATGTCTTAAAATATCTCAGATAGTTCTGAATTGATATAAATTTTTAGTGTATCATGTGGAAGTCATAAAATGGCATATTCTATTAATATAAAACCCTATTCTTTTTTTTGTTATGTTTTTTATAATTTCATATAGATGGAATCATACATAGAGTGTATAGTCTTTTTTTTTTTTTTTTTTTTTGAGACAGAGTGTCGCTTTGTTGCCCAGGCTAGAGTGAGTGCTGTAGTGTCAGCCTAGCTCACAGCAACCTCAAACTCCTGGGCTCAAGCAATCCTCCTGCCTCAGGCTCCCAAGTAGCTGGGACTACAGGCATGTGCCACCATGCCCGGCTAATTTTTTCTATATATATTTTAGTTGGCCAATTAATTTCTTTCTATTTATAGTAGAGATGGGGTCTCACTCTTGCTCAGGCTGGTCTTGAACTCCTGAGCTCAAACGATCCGCCCACCTCGGCCTCCCAGAGTGCTAGGATTACAGGCTTGAGCCACCACGCCCGGCCTAAAACCCTATTCTGATCTCTTACACTCTGTGATGGGTGTCTAATTTTGTGGATAATGAAATTTTCTTAATTCAATCCTATTTTTGTTTCCGTAGAACTTCAGTAACCCAGGGAAAGTCAAACAGCTTTACTTCTTCTTGAAAAATTAACGTTTATAAGAGGCTAAATGTTTAGTAATTAGAGTAATTTTAGGATTTGCCGGCTTCTCTTGTCATCTCTCTTATTAATACAATCTTTGTTAACCTCACATTAAGGTAATTGGGATGCTTGTATATGACATCCATTTTAAATATTAAATTATTGATGTCAAATCATTTTATTTCTTTCCTTTTCACTATTATTTTATTGTGCTTTAATAATCTAATCTTTTGTATTTTTATTGTACTAATTTTTATGTATTTAAATTTGTACATTGCTATATAAATCATTATATTTTGTAACTATTTTTTTTTTGAGACAGAGTCTCACTCTGTTGCCTGGGCTAGAGTGCCGTAGCATCAGCCTAGCTCACAGCAACCTCAAACTCCTGGGCTCAAGTGATCCTTCTGCCTCAGCCTCCTGAGTAGGTGAGACTACAGGCATGCACCACCATGCCCGGCTAATTATTTCTATATATGTTTTTAGTTGGCCAATTAATTTCTTTTCTATTTTGAGTAGAGACAGGGTCTCGCTCTTGCTCAGGCTAGTTTCGAACTCCTGACCTTGAGCGATCCACCCACCTCAGCCTCCCAAAGTGCTAGGATTACAGGTGTGAGCCACCACGCCCGGCCTGTAACAATCGTTATACATGTATAGCATAGTATCTTCTCTAAATCATTTACTTTGTAACTGAGATTAAGAGCACTCTTGTTAATGCCTAATTTTCCCAGAAAAAATTTTATTCATTTTAAAATATACTAGGAAATCCATTGCTAGTTGTTCTTTGCCCTAATTGCTGAAGTAATTGTGTTTGAACCTTCTTTAAAGCCATCCCATTCACGATTCTGAAATTCAAAATAATGAAGGCTATCAATACATCTTATTCCAGACACTAGAACTGTGGTTGAGTTTTCAGTTCACCAAGAGATATTTTCCTTCCAAAACTTAATGCATATTTGCTGCTTTTAAATAGCTAAAGAAGATTCATTTGACACATTCATTAAGGGTACAAGTTCAACATTATTTAGTACCTTTTGGATTCTGACAATACATATTCCTCATTCACAAATTTTGCTTCCAAATTCAAATCACCATGCCTATCCTTCCAGTAGCCTCCAGACTGGTTAGAATGTTACAAATAAGGTCTACTCTGTTCCTGCTGGTGCCATGGAAGGTGGTGGGGAAGCAGCTGCCACCTCTTACATACCAAAATCATGCTACTGCACCAGGAAGGTGTGATGGAAGGCTGAGTAAAATCACTGTGAAATTTTCTACTATTTTGNACTGCACCAGGAAGGTGTGATGGAAGGCTGAGTAAAATCACTGTGAAATTTTCTACTATTTTGTTTTTTTTTTTTTTTTTTTTTTTTTAAAAGAGTTCAGTGTAAACTGAACTCAGCCTCCATTTGTACAGAGGTGACTTGACATTTTATTTTATTTTTTTATTTTTTTTTTTTTTTGAGACAGAGTCTCACTTTATTGCCCAGGCTAGAGTGAGTGCCGTGTCAGCCTAGCTCACAGCAACCTCAAACTCCTGGGCTCAAGCAATCCTGCTGCCTCAGCCTCCCAAGGAACTGGGACTACAGGCATGTGCCACCATGCCCGGCTAATTTTTT
>VSMD01032498.1:0-58676 GCA_008750895.1 Mirza zaza
AGACAAAGAAAATAGGACAAGCATCAAGGTTTTAAAGAATGTTCCAAGCAAGATCTTGTCTTGAAAGAAAGAAAAAGAAAGAAAGAAAGATCCAAGCCTATCATGTTTCTTATTTAGCACAGTTTTATTTTAATCTATATAAACATTATCTATCTTTATTTAAATCTTTTCGCAATTTTTAATGAATTCAATATGTTCCCTAGAGAGTAATATGAGCTGGTGTTTCAATATATTTGAATAATATTTATTAGCATTCATGTATCAATTACTGCTGGGTAACAAGGCACTCAAAACACAGTGTATGAGTGTAGCTTTATATTTGTTCATTCTGGATCATCCGGCATGGGGCAACCTCTTCCCAAGGCAGAACATAATAGTTTAAAAGCCACACAAAACTAAACACCACGTTTAAAGCCTCTGCTTGCATCACATCTCCTAATTTTTCATTGGCCAAGTAAATCATATGGCCAACCAACCACAATATCAATAGAACAGGGCCATATACTACACCCACCATGACAGAGTGGCTACTTTATGAACAATAATCTAAAATACCAAAGGGTATATTTGGTGAAGCAAGGGAGAAATCAGACATAAGACAGAAATCAAATGAACTATTATTTAGACTGGATAATTAAGTCCAGATAATTTACACTGGATAATTTACTGTTATTTAGACTGGATAATTAAGACTGGATAATCAGAGTATGTGTAGCACATGACATTTTCTAACATGGCCACAATGGTGTCTCATTCCTTATATTTCTATAAACACATAACGCGACATTGACACTCTTCCCATCAAGAAGTGAGGTCTGTATCCCCTCTTCTTGATTTTGGGCCAGGCTGTTTGACCCAAAGCATACAGGGAAAGTGGAGAAAGTGACACTAAGATATCTTCAAACCTAGATTATAAAAGGCCATGCAGTCTGCCTGCTCCTCTGCAACAATGACACTGGAGCCCTTTGTGGCCAGGGAAGCAATCTGACTGCCCCAAGGCAATGATGCCGGGAGGAAGCCCAAAGCAGCACTTGTAGAAGGACCACACAGACAAGCTCTGATACTGCAGCTGCTTCAGTCCCACTGTTCCAACTCCAGCCTCCTTCTGGCTGCAGCCTCATGGAAGACATCATGCCAGAACCACCCAGCTAAGCACCTTCCACATTCCCAACTCTCACAAAGTGTGAGAGATAATAAATGAGGATTGTTTGAAATCACCTGGTTTCGGGATGATTTACTATGGAGCAATAGGTAACTATAAATATATGGAAGGGTACAAATACCAGGGATAGAAATTTGACCAAAGTTTAATATGCAATGAAGGAAAGAAAAATTTGGGGGACAGAAGAATAGCAGGATACATGTTGTGTTTTAAGAAGTTCAGGCAGGAAATAACCCAAATGCCCATCAGTATGTGAGTGGATTAATAAAATGTGGTATATGTATACCATGGAGTACTACTCATTCATGAAAAAAATGACTTAATATCTCTTGTATTAACCTGGAATGAACAAGAGACCATTCTTCTGAGTGAAGTATCACGAGAATGGAAAAACGAACACCACATGTACTCACCATTAAATTGGAACTAATCCATTATCACTTATGTGTACATACGGAAATAACATTCACTAGAAATCAAGCAGGTAGGAGGGGGTGGGGGGATGGGTAAATTCACACCTAATGGGTACAAATCACACTGTCTGGGGGATGGGCAGACCTACAACTTTGATTCAAATGGTACAAGAGCAATTTATGTAACCAAAACATTTCTACCCCCATAATATTCTGTAGTAGTTAAAAAAAGAAGAAGTTCAGGCAAACAGCAACATGCAGGATAACCTGAGTGCAAGAGTACCTGGAAGTGGGGAAATTATCTCAGTGTATTCCTGGCACCAAATGCACACACTTTGATAAGAATGGGATTTTGGTATGTACAAGAACATTTCACTTTTTAAAATAGTGATGTTTTAAAAAGTTAAATGTGTAGATTTTAGGGGATTTATTTATATCTTAAAGATCTTGGTATTTTAATTGAACACCCTATTAAGTCATTTTATAAAAACATATATTTACCTCCTAGTAAATCTGTTTGATAAATGTAGGTTTCTATTAATTGATTCAATCACCTTATCTATTCGTCATTTGTTAATTATTCTTAAACCTTCGTTTAACACTGCTATTGTGTGGAAGCCAAGAGATTTTATTAACGTCTCATTATATAAAAGTAATGAGCTAATATTAAGCATTTTCCTAAAAAATGATTTAAAGCAGCAAGTTTTAGTATACATTTTAGCAGTTAGTATATTTTACAAAATAGTACTCTTAAGTCCAACATCATTAGCACATCTATTATACAAAGTAGAGAGGCTTCAATACATATTTATATTACTGCTGATACTTACAGAAATCTCAGACAGAGATGCACATGATTCACAGCCTGAGTAGCCCATGTGTTGTTTTGCCTCTCATCGAGGATCACTTCCTTCTGTGACATTAGGAAAAAAGGAGATGGCTGTCTCATAGCTGCCCTTGTCATGTCTGGCATGTGACTACTCCCAAACACTCTGTGCCCTTTCCCTTTGTTCGCTGCTTCACCATGAACCATCCACCACTCACCTCACTGATGTTCACCAACTGCAGCTGCTTGACAGAAACTCTCCAATTCCAGCCATGTCCTGCATTCAGGGCCAGCTGAGAGGTACGTATGGGGTGGGCAACGCATCCCTTCATTGCTAGGTGCTTCTATTCTTTTTGGCTCTATTGCAGAAAGCTTAGAAAGTGTGCATCAAATTTCATCAAATGGTACTTAAAATTTTAACTAGGAGAGAAAAATTGTAAACTGCACCCTAGATATTTTCCTAGTTCCCCCCAAACACTGAAGAATATAAGCACTTTTGTGTTCAGAACACTCTGGAATGCACACGTGGTCTTGTTGCTGGGCTTCTTTTTGAGAGAGACTTTTTTTCTAATCTCTGTTACTGAAGCTTTACTCTTCTTTTGGGAAATTCCATAGATCCAGCCCCAGAATCCAGCCTTTTGCTTTAGGTTTTCAACAGTTAAGAGTATTTATTTATTCAATAGTGATGAGGGAGACAGCAGCAGGGTTATCTGTGCTGGTATTCAGCATGCCAAGCATCACAGGTGGTTCAGAGAGAGTGAGCTCTCCAAGTAGCATCCTCCTCCCTGTCTACTCACCAGTGTAAATTGCAGCCTCTTACTCTTCAGGTTGTATAATCTCCTCCTCTGTCTTCATCCTCACCTCTCAAGGTCAAATGTTATCAGAGTTTATATAACCTAAGTCCTTATTAAGAAAGAGGAACATTCCTAACAGCTTTTAAGTCGGAGATGCTATTTCACGTTATTTCACAAGCAGAGTTAGTTCACTTAGTTCGATTTGTTCCTCTGTCCCTTCCATATCTTGCCTTATCAGCTTAGCTTAGAAAGAGAAATAGATCTGCTGATGAGCCACATAACTTTTAACATAGCCACTCTCTAGCTACAGAGATTTATGGAAATTTCAAAATTAGTTCAATTAAATATCAAAGACACATAACCCTTCCTTGTTTGGAAGAAAGAGGAAGGATTGGTTTATCTTTCCGCGAAATAGAAGAAATCCGTGAAAAACTTCTAATTCTTTTTCTGTAGTGCATGTTTTATTATATTTTATTATTTATGCATTAGTTTAAAATATATAAAAATACTTTAGCATATGAAGATTTGGGATAGGAACATTCCAGACAGAAAAATACATGTGTTGCAAACATAGGAGTGACTTTAGAACAGTTGAGGAAAGAAGTCTTGTGTGATGGCTGGAATTGGTGTAGAGCCTAAATGTCTTCTCAATACTTTTATTTTAGAAAATAGAAAATGGAGAGGGTATGTCTCATACTCAAAATTTTGTATTCTTATTTGGAAAAATTATTGAGATTAGAAGATTATTTTAGATCTTTCTCTCTTGACCACCAACCATGTCTAAGACCCATCCCATATCAGAAAGACTGAAAACTAGAACAATTGTGGGATGGAAAGAGATTTAGAACAGTTTGTGACTCTTCAGAATAAAAGAATAGAAGATTTGACTTTTTTCACCTGGAGAATTTGACCCGGCTTTCTGAAATTTGACTGTGGTTCAGTTTCTGAGGTGCTGATGTTGAAAACTGTGCTTAGCTAATATACTATTTTTTCCTTTCTGGGAGTACAAACCTCTAATGTGTTTAATGGTTTGGGTAGAACAGCGGGAGAAGTTTACTAATAAAAGATTTTGGATAAAGAAGTAGTAGAGAGCAGCGTTGGCAGTACAGTGGTGAGCATAGCTGCCTTCCGAGAAGTAGTAGAGAGAGGCTGGCGTGATTTTTAGTGTCAGCAGGCAAACGATTCCACTGGAGGACATCACTATCTCCTGCCGATCACCGAGATTCTTCCAGCTGTCAATCACCAGGATGCCTAGGCCCTGCCAGAATTCAGGAAGCTTGCTAAGGATGGTGCTGCATGCTCTGTGCTGGGGGTATCTTGTTTTCTTTAGTAGTGTAAAGCTTGGCAAAAGTATTGTTGAAGTTATTGAAATATAATAATATGCCTACTTGAAGACTTTAGAACCAAATAAAGTATTTTCTCCTACTCTTCTGCTGGCCAAGTGAATTCTTACTAGTATATTATTTTTTCATGCACTGTTTATTTAAAAAATAGATATAGTGTATACAAGATTGTGCAGAAAACAAAACAATTTAGTTAAAATAATTTAAATAATTTAAAATAATTGTTAGATTTCAAGTTAGGTCATTAATTTCAATGACTTTGAATCTTTACTTTCACACACATCCACACGAATATGTGAGTTTTGTTTACTGGAAAATTTTTGCTATATTTTATACACTTGTTAAATATGTGGTATTTCAGCTATAAAATGTATTTAACTTTAAAATACTCAAATTTAAATTTTTTATTTAACTTTATATTATTCAGTTACAAGATAAAATTGGAAGGTCTTTCATTCTTTGCAGGTTAGTGGGTACATGGTATAGTTGCTTTCCCAGTTCACACATAGACTTTTGGAAAGTAATCATTTGAATGAACAAATACAGAGAAGTATATGTGATGGCTGAATTCTGAGTGATGTTCTGTTTAAAGAGAGAATTTAGATGTTAACTTGAGGAAGTAAAAATCTGATGGAATCACCAAATAAGAGAATACTGTCCAAGGTCAAGCGGAGTGAGATGCCCATCTATTTGTGGATGGATTGTTCACTTTGCTCAGAGCATGGAAAAACAGTAAAAGAGCATGTGACAAACAGAACCATATCTGTTGATATTTTGCCAAGGAAAAAGGAAGTTTATGGGGTTTATGAGAGTCTACTTTGTTCTCATCTTTGTAATTAAATACTCAATCTACATATTTTTCTATTTATTGTTTTTTTTAAATGGCCAAGACAATTTTGTCTAAAGAAGAGCCAAACAAATTAAAAAAGAAGAGAGTTTGGGAAAAGTCTAGAAGGCTTTGCCAGGATGGAGTCAACTCTCAAGTGTGCAACTCTAATCATTAAGTAGATAGAACTACAAAAATGTATGTTTCCTAGTAGAAAGAGACATGGACTCACATTTCGTAAACTACCTTGCCCATAATTTATTATTATCAGCCCTCTTTTGAAGGGACAGGCAAATATGAGTTATATAAATAATTTATCTCTGCATAGCAACTAACAGTGCATTTGATATACAAGGGCTGTCCAGGAAGTATCCAGCCTAGGATTTTTTTTTTTTTTCTATAAAGTTAGGAGATGAATTTGTGGTTTGTTTCCCCTTTCAAGTTTTGCTTAACTAGTCCCCAATAATTCATTTCCTCCTTACTGACCTTTATTCCATTCACCATATTTTGATATGCATGGTAGCAAATGGTTACAGTTTTAAAGATAACTTGTCACTTTGACATATCAGACAAGGCTGATATAGTAAGTTATGCTGTAATTTTTATCCTCATGTAGCTAAAAAAATCACAACTGCTACTAATTTTGCATATCATAGAAAGTCTCGAAATAACCAGATTTCATCAGCTGAATTAACATGATTGAAGGCAATGTTTTTATAGCTACTGGAATAGATATGTGTTTCAAGTTTAGAAACTGGTGTGCATCTGACAATTTGAAAATTAAAAAACACTTAGTTAAATGCACCAACAGACTCAAACTCCACTGTAAAGGGGTCACACAACTCAGAGGGATCTTTTATGGTGTGTCACTTAGAGAAATAGGTAGAACATTGACAAATGGGCACAGAGTTTTCTCAGTTCCTCTAATACCTATCAGGACAAGGAATAGCTCGATGTATTTCCTTCTTCAGCTGTGTTTAAAACAAAGTTAATTGTACTCTACAAAATTGAAATTTTTATAATTAAGGAGGAATAATGTCTAAATTGCATTTTTATTCTTCTGATCTTGAGTTAGATAAAAGAAAAACCCAGTGTAAAAGTTATACGACCTTTAAAAAAATAAAATGACCACCAAATTCCCCTGTCAACAGTCTTCCTTTTTGAAGAGATTTGAATATGCTTTAATCCTTGGTGGTTTAAAAATTATACAAAAGTTATACAACCTTTAAAAAAATAAAATGACCACCAAATTCCCCTGTCAACAGTCTTCCTTTTTGAAGAGATTTGAATATGCTTTAATCCTTGGTGGTTTAAGACTACAGGGTGTCCGCAAAGTCTCCATACATAAGGAAAATGGAAACTTGTAGCTAAACGTACCTTTATTTACAAAATATTCATTACAAAATTTTACAAAATTTTTCCTTTGTATGGAGACTTTAGGGACACCCTGTATTTTTAGCTGTTTTTTGGAATCTTTGAGACCAACACATCATCACTGACTCTCCTACTATTATCGTGGTCAAGTTTTTGTCAAGATTTGACTCCAGTTAGGAATGTCAAGTCTATATGTATATATGTATCTGTATGTATGTGTGTGTGAGTGTGTATGTTTTAATCTATTATATCTTTCTCTTTGTTGTTTGTAAACCCTAAGAATTTGCATGGATCATTCAGGGTTTGATTAGAACAAGAAGCTTTATAGTGTAGGTATACAGTAAGGGATTTGTTATAGAAATCTGACTTTCACAAGTGTGGGGGCTACTTACATAGTCTATGAGAAGCTATTGCTTCTCTGTCTGACTCTGGTAGCTAAAGTCTACAGAATAGGTAGTTAGGAAGGAAAAATGGACACAATGTGGGGGCAACTTCAATGATGGAGAATCTTGCAGGAGAAGCTGGTGCCTTCCTCACGGAGCTCAGCACACTCCTGGCACAAGAGTTGGAGATGACTCAGTGGATCTGGCAGGACCTAAAGAAGCTGTGGACTCAAGGGTGGCCCAGCATGAACCAGGTGTGCCACAGGTGAGTGATGATGTAACTGAGCCACAGCAGTCTTGCACCCTACACCTCTGAGCATGAGAAGAACAAAGCTGCAGTTCTGTCTTCTGAATCTCATGCAGAATCCTGGTTTGGCTCACCCTAACCTGGACTAGTGCAATAGTGTAGAGGAGGAAATCCTGGAGAACAGAGCTCTAGTTTAGCTAAATCAACACACTTCAAATCCACTGTGAAGCACCTACCCAATTTAGACTTCACCACAACTTAGACGCAGGCTGCACTTTTGTATCTCTCAAGGCTATTAGAAAATCTGAAAAAATAAATGACATTTGAGCGTTTGGCTGTTTCTATCTACTTTGAACACAGACAAAGCCCTTGCCTATGTAAAATAAACCTTTCACACTACAGAAGTTCTTCTCTCTATATAAATGTATTTTATATATATATATATACACACACATGTACATATATTGTACATGTGTATGATACATATTATATATGTATATACACATATCATACATATGTATACAAAGAGTTTTACAGGTAATATAAGTTGGGGACTAGATTTATTAATGAATAATTTCACCAGTTTTTTCAAAAGAATATTTCCTCATTGGAGTTGAATATTAAGATGGACAAAAGATGGACTTGAATTGGCATTGTAATGTGAGAATGTGCCTTGGTTCCTTCATGACATTTATGTGACCTCTTATAAATTGTTGGGTTTGCGTCTTTTATGCTATTGGCATTCTTTAAAAGAGTACTTTACAAAATCATGAAAAGTCATCAGTTTGCTCATAATCTCTGCTTGAAGATACCTTTATAAGTTGAATGATTTTCGCTTGTTTGGGTGGTCAGTGGGTCCACATAGACTCTGAAGCAATCGCAGAATTCACATCACAGTGGAACTGTCTTGGACAGGCTTTGCACTATAGAAGTTCCTAAACGATTTACTTAAACTTGCTCGATTCTTCTGTTCCTATGACCTAGTGCTAACTTCCTTCTTCTGACACCTTGACTGTCAGGAATATTTGGCAATTTTATTCAATTACATGATGACTCATAAGATATATCAAACCTTAAAATGAATTTCCTTGCTTTGATTTATAATCTATTGCTCTGGAATTGTTCAAGGAGGAGTGGTTGTTCGTACCTGCTTGCTATGAAAGATTTTCTTTAATTTCAAGTGGAGTGAAATACTAGCTACTTGGAAAATTTTAATACTTTAATTGTTTTCATTTAAGGTGTTTGCTCTCATCATAGTCCACAGACATTTCATTTAACTCTCTTATTTCCTTTTTACTACTAATCCGATTATTCCTAGCAGTGTTCACAATAGATTAGGAACATTTTGTGCTAAAAGAAAAGGTCTAATTGAAATGTGTTTTATAAAACTTACCAAGATTCTAAAAACAGAGGCTATTATATTCCTTGGGGCATTTGAAATTCCTTCAGTGGTGAGATGCACACTATTTTAGAAGGATTTTCTAAAATCCCTAATCAACAAAATAGTTCCTGGAGAGTTCTTTGAAAGAATATTTTAGAATTCTCTACAAAACCTCTCAATGATCAGTGTTAATATTTGTCACTGAAAAGTAATGAGCATCATTTGCATTGCTGTGCGTATGTTCTCTCCAGTTATCACACCCTATAATCAGATTTATTGATGCCCTATATGACATTGAGATGTGGTTATCAAATCACTTAATGACCCAATCAATTTTAAATGGAAATTTTGTTAGCTGGTGCTGAGCTTCTGCTGGTGAAGTTTGGACTTTTCCACTCCGTGCTCCCTGATTTCACCACCATGTTTAAAGGTGTAGGAATAAATATTTTATGTAGTTTTATCCCTTGGTTCTGTTACTGCAATGTTTGATATTTATTATTTATTTACTTTATTGTATTCTTTATTTATTTAAGTTTTTTTTTTTTTGAGACAAAGTCTCACTCTGTTGTCCGTGGGCTAGAGTGCCGTGGCGTCAGTTTAGCTCACAGCAACCTCAAACTCCTGGGCTCAAGCAATCCTCTTGCCTCAGCCTTCTGAGTAGCTGAGACTACAGGCATGCGCCACCATGCCTGGCTAATTTTTTCTATATATTTTTAGTTGTCTGGCTAATTTCTTTCTATTTATTTTTTCACTTTTGACGAAGTCTTGCTCTTACTCAGGCTGGTCTTGAACTCCTGAGCTCAAGTGATCCTCCCACCTTGGCCTCCCAGAGTGCTAGGATTATAGGTGTGAGCCACTGCACGCAGCCTGTGTTTTTTTATTGATGTACTTGCACATTGGCTCCAGGGATATCATGATGTGAAGAAATAAAATAAAATAATAATTCTGAGAACTCTTGTAATTCAGGGTTACCTAATTAAAAGTAGTTTTGGAGACAAAAGATTATTGATTATAACAGGATGCAATACATATAATCTTGGAGTGATGCTCAAGACTTCCTGGGAACTGAGGAGAGCTATTTGGCTCAGACAGGGAAGAATTCCAGAAAATAACACTTGAGCCTTGGATTAACATCTTGCTAAAGTTGTATGAAAAAAAAATTGAAAACATTGAAAAAAACATTGAAAAACATTGAAAAAACATTGAATCAAGCATTGAAAAAAATTGAAAAAATTGAAAACATTTTAAAAAGTTCAAATAAAATAGCAGTGTATGAAGTCAAAAATGAAAAAAAATATATTTAATGTGGTACCTTGGATTAGATTTTGGAGCAGAAAAAGGATATTAATGGAAAAACAGAAGGACTCTTTATAAAGTTTGGAGTTTAAGTTAAGAGAAATGTATCAATGTTGGTTTTTTTTAGTTTTGAGAAATGTATTGTGGAAATATAAGATGCTAGCAACTGGGAAAACTTGGTGAAGGAGTGACCAGAAAGTCTCTGTGCTATCTTTATAATTTTTCTATGAATCTAAAATTATTCTAAAATTCAAAGTTTATTTTTTAAAAAAGTGAAACATAATCTAGTTTTGTCTTTTGCTGATAGTGGAATCATACTAACATGCTGCTTCATTCCCCACCCCCAACAATGTAGGGTTCCCTTTCACATCAAAACACACAAATCTACCTTATTTTAAAAATACATACAAGTTCTTCCATGAAGCTGGTTTACAAATTTTAAAGTCATTCTGCTGAGTTGACTCCATTTTTAAGTCTTTACAAATAATGCTGCAAAAAGAATCTTTGCAAGTATATTCTTGTACAGTTACATTAACCTTATATATAAAATGAATGTTTAAAATTTTCCAAAAAGTAACCATATTAACATTTTAAGTGAAAATTATTTTTCAAATTGTTGTTAGAATTTATATATCTACCAATATTATATGAGAATGTTTTTTTACTCATACTCTTACCAAACTGGATATTACCATTTAAAAAAAGTATTGCATTCTGTTAGAAAGCAGGTGATATTGCAATTGAGTTGGGATGGATGAATGAATATTAGCTATGCAAATGGATTTGGGGGAAGAATAGGTAAGATGAAATCATGAGTGAATTCATGGTGGTACAGAAGGAATGTTGTTCTCAGAATATTGTATTTTTCAGGAAAATTGGAATACAGCATGGAGTTAAAGATCAACATCACAGAGTTGGCAGGCATGTTATCATGAAATGTTTGAATCCTTCTTGAAAAGTTAGAAAATCATTACAGTTTTTACAAAGGGATGAACTTATTAAAATATTCATTTTAGAAAGATCTCTATGAATACAGTGTAGGTGCCTGGCTTAAACAGAGCCAAATTAGAAACAGGATAATCAGTTAAAAGGCTTTTAATATATGATAAATATGAGTGCTTAGATAAAGGAAGTACCTTGGAGGGAGGCATTGGAAACAGAAGCTTCAGGACTTGGAGGCTGATTAGACAGGAAGAGTGAAAAATGGAGTAGACTAGGATAAATCTCAGCTTCGCTTTTGGTGTTATGGCAAAATTGGAGACTGCAGGGGAAGAAGGTGATTTGGGAAAGAGGTGATGAATTTTGTTTTAGACATGTTTCATGAGAGATGTCTGTAGGACTCGAAAATTGCAATGGATAGATAGAGAAGCAGTTTTCAAGCTCAGTTCTGGGCTGGAGAGACATATTAGAGAGTTATCAGTAGATAGGTGGAAGAGAGAACTGTGTCATTGACATTTTGGGTTGGATAATTCTTTGTTGTGGGGACTGTCTTGTGCATTGTATTAATAGGATAGTTAGCAGCATCGTGGCCTCTACCCACTAGAAGTCAGTAGCTCTTTCCACGTGGTGACAATAAAAAATATCATTCATTATATATTACCAAAAGTTCCTTCAGGGTAAAATTTCCCCACTTGATAACTGGACTATGTGATGTGAGAAGGGAAGGAAGCTGATGATGGATCCCTGGGAAACCCTGGCATTAAAATGTATCAATTAAAGCACAGGAGAGAAAGGCTGGGGAGCTAGAGGTAAAACAAAGAAGGAAAAAATAAGTGTTACCATCGAAGATAGGGCATGGGATGCATCAGGAAGAAGGAAATAGACATCAATGTCAAACACCAATGAAATGTCAAGTCAGTTAAAGACTAAAATTGTCAACTTTAGTGGCATTTCAAGGTCACTGGTGACATTAACAAGAGTAGTTTTTTGAGCGTCGGGTTCAAGTGACACCTGGAACCAGTTGTTCTCAAAATCCAATAAACTATTAGTTTTTGAGTGATGGTTGCCTCTCTGCTTTCTTAGGGTTTTCAGACAATTCTGTTAACTCCTTTCACCCTCACTCAATGTAGGTATTTTTATTTTAGAAATACTGAGACCTTTCTACATTTCTCACTCCTGATCCCATTTTTGGATTTACACTTTTTATAACCAAATACCTTTCTCATTTTAAAGTGACAACACTTTCAGTTTTCACTCTGGTGTAGTAGTCCCTTCATCTTAAAATACCCATTAGTGTGTTCTGATGCTAACTGGAGTGGCAGACATTATCTTTTGCCAGAATCTTCTCTCTTACTCTCAAACCAAATTTAGATGACTAAACACTCTCTGTTTTCAGAATGAGTTCTTTTCAGTGGTATGCTGGAGCTGGTTCCCAAAGGCTTGAGGGCTGATTATTAAATTTTCAGGAATTTTGGAGACAGTTGTTAAACATGATCATTACTAAAAATTAAACTATAAAATGATACACTTAATTCATTTTAAAGCAAAAATAGTAAACGTTCAGCACTCATCACTTTACAGTTTACTATTATCTATGTTCTTGAGGTCAAATCTATGGTTTCTATATGGTAAAAATGTTATATAATGTGGTATTATACTTTTGTGCATCTCTTCTCAACTTTCCATTCAATTATTTCAGGATGGTATCTTGAAATCAGCCACGGCAGAAGTATAGTATTTATATTGTGGATATTGGTAAATACTACAAGTCAGAGCCTGATTTTTTTTTTTTTGATTGTCGAGATTGTATAAAGCGATGGAGAAAATGTTACCAGTGCCAATTACATTTAAAAGTATCTTGTGTCTGCAGCTGTTATATTGTGAATAGCATAAACATGGCGAAAATATTCTGGTGCTCAAAGATTATTATCCAATCAACAAAGAAGTCATTCATATACTTGATGAATGAGTAAAATTCCAGCAGATATCTCTGTTGTTTCAATGTCATCTTATTAATAAACATTGATAACAACCAGCATTCATGTTGGAATTACACTCCTTTGTTAATTTCAAAACTAGATTGGCTATACAAGAATTTGGCAAAAATAAATGAGAGCATTTTGTGTTAATCAATTGGTTATACGGAATTTACAATAAAGAATAATATATATCTTATTTGTAAATTATATGGATCATTTATACTAGTTAAATTTATAATAGACTTAACCTAGTTCAACTATGTCTATATAAAATCCACATCTATACCTAGATATGTACATATACACACTTTTTTCAGAAATCCAATTATTAAATATTTACTAGCGTTACTTTCTTACAAGATTTTCCCAGTTAAATTCCAGGAACTGCCTTAAAAGGTCAATATCTCAAATATGAGGTGAATATACTTTAGGCTTTATCAGAAATGTTTGCTATATACTGATATTTCTAAAACTGGTCTCTATTCTGTTCCCACTAACCACTCTTGTCCCAGCTATCATTTTATCCCATATTTATAAAATTACTCTATATTCTTCTTATCATATCTACTTACTACAGAATATTTATGTCTTGTAATTATTTAGCCACATTGTTTTATCTTATAAAATTAATATTGTTCTGTAGATATATATTTCTTAGCCTTTTTCTGTGGCATTAGTGCAAGTTGTATGAATTTAGTTGCACATACTGAAGTTATACACACTTATTGTTGAATTTACCCTCATACACTTCTGCTTTTTTTCCTCTCTAGTGACTCTGGTCTCTGGATGGCACTCATATCCACCTATATCAGTAGTTTTCCCATTTGAAGTTGTCTGCACTACAAACATCCATAGGTATTTATCCCAACTGCAATAGAAGTGGTCACCAAGGTTAGTTATTGAATATGATAGACTTGTTCAGTGTTTCAGTGGGTGAGCTTCCTGTGATATTGGACAAGACTAGACAAAATCACTGGGAAACTTGGGAGGATCTAGGATGACCCTTTTCCCTCTTTCTGTATCCATCTTAAATTTCTCTTTTTTCTGTTTCCTTCATTGAGTCTCTTCTTTAGTCAAACTATCTCTAACCAATCTCCAGCCCTCACACTCCAGTCCAAGTTGCAGTATGTTGTTAGACACTAATAAAACAATGGTCCTTCCTTTAAAAGCACTTATTTATTGTGGCTTAAGTTAAGTCCTCCTACCACTGAAGCCAAATTCAGATGTTGAAGTCCCAATCCCCACTACCTCAGAATATGACCTTATCTGAAAATAGGGTTGTTGCAGATCTAATTAGTTAAGATGAGGTTATTCTACAGTAGGGTGGGCCACTAAACCAATGTGGCTGGTGTCACTGTAAAAGTGGGAAGTTTGAGTGCATACCCCCCCACCCACATGCACCTTGCCATGTGAACATGAAGGCAGAGGTGAAGGTGATGCATCCACGAGCCAAAGAATGCCAAATACTCCCTGCAAACCACAGGAAGCTAGGAGAGAGGCATGGAACAGATTTTCCCTCATAGTCAACAAAAGGAACCATTTGACCCAGCAATAGCATTATTAGGCATCTACCCAAAAGAGCATAAGACATTCTATTATAAAGACATCTGCACCCGAATGTTTATGACAGCACAATTCACTATTGCAAGGACGTGGAAACAACCCAAGTGTCCGTCAATTCAAGAGTGGATTATTAAAATTTGGTGTATGTTTACAATGGAATATTACTCAATTCTAAGAAACGACAGTGATCTAGCACAGCTTATAGTTTCCTGGATTGAGCTTAAGCCCATTATCCAAAGTGAGGTGACACAAGATCAGAATAATGGGCTCCACATATACTGGCCATTAAATTGGTACTGACTAATTAACACTATGGTGCTTGAAGGGTGGTGGTGTTCGCCAGGGATTCCGGGATGGAGGGGTAGTCCCACATCTTAGGGATGTGGTGAGCATTGTGGAGGGGAAGGGCATACCTCTAACCCTTGCTAGGGAGAGACAAAGATATAAAATGTAACCAAATGTTAAGAAAAAAAGAAAAACAAATATTTGTCAGAGGAGGAGGGGATGGGTATATATACATACATAGTGAGTTTGATTCACACCATCTGGAGGATGGACACACCTGAAGCTCTGACTCAAGAGGATAGGGGAGACAAGGGCAATGTATGTAACCTTAATGTGTGTACCCCCATAATATGCTGAAATAAAAACAAAAGAAACCAGCCCTGCTGACCTTCATCTCAGAATTCTTGACTACAGAACTGTGAGACAATAAATGTCTGTTGTTTAAGCCACCCAATTTGTGGTACTTTTTAATGGTAGACTGATATATCATTTAATCATAAAATATCATTGTGATTCAATTAATATCTTATTCTGCATAAACGGTGAAAACCTTTTGAGGGCAAGGGCTGTGTCTATTTTGTTCACGATTGTGTTTTTTGTGCCTACCATAGTGCATGACATGTAATAGGTACTCAGTAAAATTAGTCAATAGAATGATAATCCAGATCCTCAACAAAAAGTTTGCTAACATAATGATTGAGAGAATTTTATTAACCATCAGATTTTCTGTTTGCAAATTCAAGGGGATATCTTGATAGGATTTCTTCTGCAAATCTGTCCTTGAGATGAAGAGAGGAAAGAAGCTTCTTAGTTGGGTAGGGTTCATGTCTCTGATGAAAGGGGTCTTTCATTTTCACCTGGGCTAAATTTACTCCTTTTGAGCCATAGCAACAGAATATGTGCAAAAGTCTGAGCTAGTAGTGTGTGGAATGTGATGATAGCACCATATGGGGAGTTGTGTGGTATGTGGATGACATGCTGTATCTTAACGTTTAATTTAAGAACATCTGATTTTGACAGTAAGAGTTGGAGATTAAAAAAATAGAGCTTAAGGATAAATGTGGAATAAAACTATGTGATATTAAAAAAAAAAACCTTGTTGTGGCATGATAACCCATTATGTTCTATTTTAACCTGTAATGCTTCCATACAAAACAATAATATTTCATCCTTCTCATTTACCCAACCTGCATTATAAATTTATATTGTCATCTTACGTGTGAGAATTCTGTCCCATTTTTCTCTATTTTAGGCTATTTATTTGGGGTGATTCTTTTATTGTTGAGTTCATTTTAAAGATACTCTTTGTTAGCTATTTTTAATCTTATATAAATATGGTATTTAAATCATCGAAACAGAGTTTTGGCCACAAGTTGATTTATATAAATTAGAGCATATGGGTTAGCATAAGGAGTAAGAGTAAAAAATCAGAGTTCACGCCAGAGGAGCATATGTCATTTCAGTGTTTGGTGTCACCAACATTAGCTACAAAAAATAAATTTGATTACAAAATATTTTTTTCTAAATACATATATGTTAGCTTATTTTTAGACAGAATATTTTATTCATCAGTGTAGTAAATATATACATTTTTCTTATTGCTATGTGAATTAAGTGAATTTTTTCCCCCAATCATCCCAGAATATCAATGTAATCATGACATCATTTGGCAAAAATACATTTAAACAATATCTCCAATAGCATATTTTATTTTTCCATTAATATAAGATTTCAAATATGGAACAATGCAAATAAATTCAATTTTATACATTCTGAAAAAGAATGAGAAAGCATTTCTAGTAAGTACATATAAACCATCATATACAAACACCAACACAGGTGTGCACATACACACACACACACCAACTCTCATGAAATTATTGAATCAAATCACAATGCCATGGTTGCTAATTTTTGCTAAGTTTAAATTAACTAAAATTTTTTGGGTTTACAAAACAAAATCCTTTGGGGATTTTATTTTCTAAAATTAAGATAATTTCTAATTCTCTAAGAATAATTTAACAGCAAACATTCAAAGATTTTCTTGAAATTCATAAAATCTGGCATAATAACACATATTTTAAATACACACAAAAGTAATCATGATGTTTAATTTTTTTTTATTTACAAGTAATACATTAAGTATTTAGTGGGAGATATTTCAAAATATAAAATCAAAAGTGAAACATGCACACTCTTAAATCTTACTATTTTTACTTCTTGTATCATTTAAGACCCATTATGACAAAATAAAACATTGTCTTCAAAAATGTTTTCCTGGAACTTACCTATTGGGTACAATAATAAATGTACACCATTGGCCTAATGGCTACACTAAAAGTCCAGACTTTACCACTTATACTATATAAACATCTCATGAAATTCAACCTGTACTTCCAAAATCTTTTCAAATAGATAAAAAGATTAAAAACATCTACAACTATGATGACCTAGCAACTCCTAGGTATTTACACTGGAGAAATCAAAATTCACGTTCACACACCAAAAACTATACATGAAAGTTTATAGCAGCTCTATCAATAATCACCAAAAGCTGGAAACAATCCAAATGTCTTTCGTCGATGAATGCATAAACAAACTGTGATACATTCATAAAATGGGACATTACTCATCAATGAAAAGGAATGAAGCACGGAAAAAGTGTTATTCTGGAATTTTGAAAGACTAGAGACTAGAAAGAAGTATATTTACTTAGGGAATCATTTGACAAATTTAAGCATTGGTTTAAGACATAAAACTCCCAGAGGAAAATAGCAAATAAAGTGAAATATCTTCTCCATAATTTCAAAGAGTTGTGGTTGATATCATGCTAGAGCTAGAGAATAGTAGTACCAAAGAGACGAGAATTATTGGCATTTATAAATAAGAGAGAGGTGTCATGCAAACAAAATGAGGTAGATTGTTCTGTGAATTATCTTCCAATTAATCTTTAAGTTGCAAGCTCAGAACTGGCCATAGGTTTCATGGAAAGGAATAAATAAAATAGATTTTTTCTATAAATTTTATATTGAATCTGTTAATTATATAATATCATTTAAAAGAGGTCATGGTAATTGCTGTGCCAATAACAAAGTAACGGCTTTTAAAGTGTGACAAAATACCATGCACAGTGCAATCCCTTAGATAATATGGTAATTTGAGATTAATATAAAATAAATTATTAAAGAGATACTATTTTGCTTTCGTTGGCAGTGAAAAAAAAAGTCACGGAAAAAAAGTGGCACTCTATTCATAGGAAGTGTATAACTCACAGGAGACAGCACTCCGGTCATAAGATAAGGCTTCTGGTTTCTTTATTTTTTTTTTTGAGACAGAGTCTCACTTTGTTGCCCAGGCTAGAGTGAGTGCCTGTGACGTCAGCCTAGCTCACAGCAACCTCAAACTCCTGGGCTCAAGCGATCCTCCTGCCTCAGCCTCCTGAGTAGCTGGGACTACAGGCATGTGGCCCCATGCCCACCTAATTTTTTCTTTATATATATATTATTTGGCCAATTTATTTATTTCTATTTATAGTAGAGACAGGGGTCTCACTCTTGCTCAGGCTGGTTTCGAACTTCTGACCTCAAGCATTCCGCCCGCCTCAGCCTCCCAGAGTGCTAGGATTATAGGCGTGAGCCACCGTGCCCGGCCAAGGTTTCTGGTTTCAACACCTGCACTTCTAGAACCAAAGTCCTGTGATGGCTCAGAGCTTTCTCGGGCTCTCTGAGTGAAGAGACATGGATACTTGGAATGGCTGGCGCGGGTCTGGGCTGAAAGTGAGCTGCTATGTCTGATTCACCCATGCAAGTCTGGAATCAAAAGACTGGTTCAGGTATGAGTGCAGGGTTTACATTCACTCTGTGCACTCTCGTCCTGTGGTGTTAGCCTTTGGAAGCACGATTTTAACCTGAGACCTTGTTTGGAGTTGTTTCTTTCTGCAGGATCCAGAAAAGATCAGGCCAACTGTGGAGCTACCACATACAGAGGCATTTAATCCCCAACAGATGCATAGGAGGAACTCACCGAATATAAGAGCCATACAAGATTAACTAAAAAAAAAAAAAAAAAAAGAAAGAAAAAATAAGAATTAAAAATACATAAGAAAATCTAAAAACATTTGAGACAGTCTGCAGACCTAACGATGACAGAATTCACATCCAAGTTGGAATAGAGTTGGTCGAACAATCTCTGAAATGAACCTCAAAATAACAATAATTATGAAAAAGATTAATTAGTAAATAATATTCATGAAATAAGAAAACAATTATGCAACAAAGTACAAATGGCAAAGGAAACACTTTGCTTTCTATAAAGGATTATGGATAGATATGAGAGATTCTTCCAGAATAGAGCCAGTTACATAAATAGAAGTCACAAGACATAGAGAACAGAATGAGAAGCTCTAACAGAGCACTAAAAGTAGGTGTAGAAGGGAGAAAATAGAAAGAAAGGCAAATTGTCCATATTCAAGTATAAAGTGGACCAGAATTTTCAGAAATGAAGAATGACATGAAAATCATACACCCTCTCCTTATCAAATAGAAAATGCCTGTTCACTTCATATATACATGAAATATTTTTAAAAGGCACAAGTAAAGAATATTATCAAAAAGGTACAGAACTAGAGATGAAATAGCAATTTAAAATAGAATAGAATTTCTAATAAATTTTAAAACCTAGATCAAATTAACACTTTATTAGAAATATAAAAATTAACAAAATTAAGATAAGAAAAAACAAACATCGCTAATAGATGGAAAACATGAAAAAAAACTTAACAGGTATACAAAAATCCACCTATTTAAGATTTTAATACAATTGTAGAAATTGGGGTGTTGCTCCACACACTTTTCAGGAGGTAAGTTTTTCTTGTTTTTAAGCTAAATGGTGCATATTATTGTGTCAGCTGTGTGTGTCTACCGCTCAATTTACTCTGTTGGAACAATTGTGTTTGAACTCCCTTGTGTTTTGTCTTTCTTGCAGCCTAGACTTGGAAGTTTAGAACCTGGGAGAACTTGCTGGCCTTTCAGCTCAGTATGTATAATCCGAACTAATATAAGAACAAGATAAAATGTATTTTTGGTATCCATCTCCTATTTTGATACTTACACTAAGTATCTATTATCTAAGTATCTATCTAAGTATCTATTACTTACACTAAGCCAATCTATGCAGCATTCATATTGACTGCTGGCTGGTAAAGGTGTAGCCCCATACCTGGCAGGCATCTGTGTTTTGCCCATTAGGGAGCCTCCTGCATTCTGTTGTATTTCACCACATTATTGATTAAAATCAATGCTCTGAATGGCTTTATGTACAATAATAATAAACTCCCAGCACACAGTAGAAACACGTTTTCAGAAAACAGCTGAATTTTCAAAGAGTTTTAATTATTTTCTTAATTTTATAATGCTTCTTTGATATTTCTAATAAATCAACAAAATGATTAACAATTCAAGAGAAAACCAGGCAAAGACATGAACACAGAGTTCACAAAGAAATATAAAGAACTAAGACATATATTAAAAGAAACTAAATTTCATGAACAATTTTAAACAATGTAAATTACATAATATTAAGATAAACCTTTTTGTCTAGATGTTCTAAAGTAATAGCTTTCATATATAGTTGGAGCCACAGAAATTAGTGTACTCTGTTT
The DNA here is from genome assembly GCA_008750895.1 of Mirza zaza. Taxonomy (NCBI): domain Eukaryota; kingdom Metazoa; phylum Chordata; class Mammalia; order Primates; family Cheirogaleidae; genus Mirza; species Mirza zaza. Next base: position 20,471 of record VSMD01032498.1, read on the forward strand.
AGAAAATTATTTTTCAGTTATTATCAAAATTATAGTGTCTTTGACCAGGTAGCTTTAATTATAGGAATTTATCTAACAAAATTAGTCTAACACCTACCCAAAGGATGTTTAGTGCTGCTTTGTAATAACTTGGAAGTGATTTTAATCTCACTAAAGGGGTTATAATTAGGTAAATTATGGTCAAGTTAAACAATGGACTAATACCTCAGCCATTACAAAGAAGAATGCATAGGCCTGGCATTGTGGTTCACTCCTGTGATCTCAGTACTTTAGGAGGCTGAGGTAGGAGGATTGCTTTAGCCCAGGAGTTTGAAAGTTTGAAGTTACAGTAAGCTAGGAGAACATCAATGCTCTCTAGGGTAACAGAGAGAGACCTTGTCTCAAAAAAAAAAAAAAAAATGCATCACTATATCTTTTTTTTTTTTTTTTTTGAGACAGAGTCTCACTCTGTTGCCTGGGCTAGAATGCCATGGTGTCAACCGAGCTCAAACCAACCTCACACTCCTGAGCTCAAGCAATCCTCACTTCCTCAGCTTCCCAAGTAGCTAGGACTAAAGACTCATGCCACCACACCTGGCTAATTTTTTTCTATTTTTAGTAGAGATAGTGTCTTTCTTTTGCTTAGGCTGGTCTCAAACTATTACTCAAGCAATCCTCCTACCTCGGCCTCCCAGAATGCTAGGATTATAGGTTTGAGCCGCTGCACCTGGCCTCATCACTGTATCTAAAAGTGATAAGGAACAAGGGAATTTGGGAGTGATGAAAAGTAGTATTTCTCCTTTCATCATATGAGAATTTTTACAATTAAATGAAAACATAAAAACTTAAAGAGTTTACATATTAATATTAAAATGATCCATTAATGTTATGTCAACATTATAATTCTGGGATAAATTATTTGAATGTGTTAAAATGAAAAACACACATGCACATTTCATTTGATTTGCTCATTTTTCATTTAGGAGTTTTGAATCTATATTTACAAATCGTGTTGGCCTTTGGTGTTCCTTTTACACTGCTGTCAGGTCTTGGTAATGAATTTGTAAGCTTGAGCACTGCAAAAGCAATATTTTTCTCTCTCCGCTACTAAAAAATAATATATATTTTCTTCCTCAATTAAGGAAAAACATTAAAAAAACAATTGTGCGGAGACTACGGGACTTTCTTAGATGTAAGCTTGGCAGATCACAGATAAGAACAAGGTATAGAGATCATTTACTTTGTAGCTTAACATCAAGCCCCTCCTCCAAGTGCGAAGGCCTCTCAAAGCAGGTTGAGTCAATTTGTCTAAGTGCCTATCCTTTATTGGAAGTAAAGAATCAGTAGTGTTCCAATATCTGTCTCCATGCTTTCAAGTTTAAAACACTTTTGGAATTGATTTGGGTAGGTACAACTATGGGTACAAAGGCAAGGAAGTGATTGGAGACCCAGAAATAAAGGTATCATGATGTTAGAGAGAGAGACACCCAGTGGATTAGTTTAGGCAGGGAGATTGGGAGAGAGAAGAAAGAAGTCATGTCTTTGATCAAATCCTACGGGGAATGATTTAAACCTAGGAAAACTGTTTTATGTGTAAATTAAAACAGCAGGTCGTCACGGTTCTGATAATACTTGAGGCCAAGTCAAATTGTCCTGGTGCCCTTTGTGAGCAGACTCAATCTGAAGAGATTCTTTGATAATCTGGTCCTTGGCTCTGTGACACATGAGTTCTTCTTCTAGAAGGATCCCAGACATTTTCCTGAATCCTTATAGCTTCAATTGTCGTGAATGCAGGGTGTTTGAAAGAGCCTACCCTTTGGACCCTGGCTAGATTGCTGGGGGGTCCTTTGCACTCTGTTTAACTGAGAAATTGGTCAGCCCACCTTGGCCAGTCGAAGGGTCAATACTGCAAGGACAAGATGCCACCGTGCACATGTGTTAGCTACTGGAGCAGAAACTTTTCTTTAGCTACAATGTTTTTTATAGGTCCTGTTGGCCAATGATAAAAAAGGACATTAGATTTTGGATATAGCAGCAGCAAGTTATTGTTAATATAAAACAGGAGAAAATATACTAGAACCAAGAGGACAGGAATGGAACAGTCATGTCACTAGATGAACATTAGTATAAGTGTTACAAGATTCTAATCACTTGAAGTTATTCAACTTTGCAAAAGTATAAATAAAACATAGCTCTGTCCAATAATAAATGAACACTTGGGAATTTTGAAATCCCCAATCTAGAATTAGATTTGTCATAGGTTAACTTTCTTTCATTTATATCCTTCAAATATTTATCCCTCAATTTTACACCAGCAATTTGCCAATGTTCCAAAAGTTACTAATTTCCTGAAGTGGTTCTTCAGGTTTTTTCCTTTGAGGAGAAAATAAATCTGAAATTTTTTTATTAAAAATATGTTCCTTACAAAGACCAAACCAAAAATATTGTTAACAATCTTATTTTTTGTCTTATGTATATATTTGTCAAAATGTATATTAGTAAGTTTACATGAAAAGAAAAAAGAGAAATTTTTAATAAGCTTTTCTTTTTATCTGAAGTTTCAGAATGTTAGACAGACTTAACTTAAAGCTGTATATGCATCAAAAATATCCTTCTGATCATTCATCACATGATCAGCGTTAAGATGTATACCTCCTCATAATGGCTAGAATGATACTGCACAATCATTTGTCCACAAAACGAAATTTTTATTCTCTCAACAAAAATATTGGAAAAATAGATTCTAAAGAATAATAAATACTAATAGAGGCAAAGAAATAAACTTCAAATAGTTTCTAAGTTACTCACAATACCTAATACAATGTAAATGCTATGTAAATAGATGTTACACTGCATTTTTACTTGTATTTTTTATTGTTGTATTGTAATTTTTTATTTTTATTTTTTTCCTGAATATTTATATCCTCGGTTGGATTGTGGTGCTGGAACTTACAGATGTGGAGGGTGCACTATATATTTAATTCTAATTCATTGCCTTCACTTTCTTTGTAGAATACTTTCCCAGTCTGTTCTATTTTCTTTTTGAGTACTTTTCTCAGTGTGTTTCTCCACTGAGAATTAATCTGAAAATCTGGTTTGCCATAACTCTAAGGGCAGAATATGACTGACAAGACATAAGAACAAATAGAAGAGAAATGGAAGTTAAATATTGAAATGACAAATGAGGTTTATGAAAGAAAAGGGGAGTGCTGATATTCAGAAAGCAAATACTAGTATTTCCTTAGTTTAAAATCTTTAACTCTTATTTAGTCTTTGATCAAATTATTTTAGTTATAAAATAACCTCTTTAGCACAAGTTTTATTCTATATACCTTTACCTAAAGCAATATTTCTGAATAATGACCTTTCATTTCAATTCATCCATTTTAAATTGTATTTGACTGTGAACAATTTTAGTGCCTATTATAATATTCTTTGTTCTTACTCCTTTTTAACCAAAGTTCTTTTTCTAAATAATCACAATTTACTTACCACTATCAGTTTTGATAATTATCACTAGTTTTGTTCCTTTTAGGAATATTTGCATTTTACAGAAATAGAACTTTCACAGTAATAGTAAATTTTGGGTACTGATCTAGTGGATTTTTTTTTTTTGAGTAGTGTTTAGAAAAATAGGATATGAGGTTATTAAAATGGTTACTTCTATGAAGGCACATAATAATATTTTGATTTCATTGAAACAAAATATAAAGATATTAAGGCAATATTAAGGGAATTTCAAAACTATTATATATCATAGATTATTATTAATAGGAGATATGCTATAATACCAATTTTAATTTATCTTTCTTTGGCCAATAGGAGCTTTCAGAATTCTTCTACTCTAAACCTCATAAATATGTGTGCATGTGTTTCAGATTATGTGCATAGTAAAAGTTAATTTTCCTTATATTTACATATGGAACATCTCATACTTGTTGACTTCTAATTCCCATTTCAATCCCGAACACAGATTAATTTGGATTCTTGAAATGAAAACATAGACCCAAACTTTGGGTAGCCTTGATTTAACCGTCTCAGTTGAGATGGTGTGTTCTCAATCCTGTACTGATATATAATTTCCTATGAAAACTTCATTCCACATAGTATGACATTAGGTCTTGTTATACATTGTTAGCTTCCTCCTTTTTAACAGAGTGAAGACTACAAATCCAAGACCAAAATTTTTCTTTCCTTCCTTCCTTCCTTCCTTCCTTCCTTCCTTCCTTCCTTCCTTCCTTCCTTCCTTCCTTCCTTCCTTCCTTCCTTCCTTCCTTCCTCTCTCCCCTCCCCTCCCCTCCCCTCCCCTCCTCCCTTCTCTTCTCTTCTCTTCTCTTCTCTTCTCTTCTCTTCTCTTCTCTTCTCTTCTCTTCTCTTCTCTTCTCTTCTCTTCTCTTCTCTTCTCTTCTCTTCTTTCTCTTCTCTTCTCTTCTCCTCTCCTCTCCTCTCCTCTCCTCTCCTCTCCTCTCCTCTCCTCCTCTCCTCTCCTCTCCTCTTCTCTTCTCTTTCTTCTCTTCTCTTTCCATCTTTCTTTCGTTCTCACTTCGTTGCCCAGGCTAGAGTATAGTAGCACTATCAAACCTCACTGTAACCTCAAACTCCTAGGATCAAACTCCTAGGATCTTGCTTAAGCCTCCCAAGTAGCTGGGACTACAGGCGTGTGCCACCATTCCTCGTTATTAATTGTATTATTTTGTAGAGACGGGGTCCCACTATGATACCCAGGCTCCAAAATTTATATTTCTGAATCTACATGTTAAGGAATCAAGCCATTCTTAAGCAGCAGTTACTACTGAAGTTGCTTGGGGGGCCTGCCACGCCACCACAGCAAGGAGAACGTGAGCCCAAGTGGATTCAGTTTATCACTCTTGGCACAACAGACAGCAGGAGGGTTATGTTTGCTTCCCTTTGTCCTCTGAGTCCCATGGAGGGCCATGCAGAGCAGGTCCAGGGCCCAGGAGAATGCTGCTCATACAGTGGACCATTGCTACCCCTGAGGAACACTGAGCTTAAGAAACTCTCTAAGCTTATAAGGGGGACTTCAAGCAAATTTGCCTATCTTTCTCTCTGGAGAGAGACATTGTCTTTATTATCTTGCTCAGAAACAATTTTCTGGTCAGAAAACAAATTTGCCTTTAGATGGCGACATCTTTATCACCTTGCAATGTGTCAGGAGATGGGAGGGGACTCTAGCTTTAAAACTCTAGAATCTAAGTAAATCTGCTTCCTGCCGGGAAACATCTTTGCAAATATCTTTGAACAAGTTGCCTATGCCTTTTGCTCAGAAGATATGTGGAAATGGCAGATCCATCAATTATCCTGTCTTTTTCCCACCTTTAGCTTCTTTGCAGAAACTTTACTCCCATTTTATATTTTGCATTTTTGTTTTGCTTTATGTATTACAAAAACAAAATTTTATTATTTTCCTAATTGTCCTCTAAGGCAACAATTCCAATGTATTTTACTTGAGAGAAATGAATGTATATCCTGGTATTTGAGGTGATGGAAATTTGCAATTGAAGAAAGTTTCTTCACTTCTTGATAGAAACACTTAACTCTGATTACTTTTTCATGTTGGGGCAATGTTAATGTGACATTTGATCTTACAGAAATAGAAAAAAATTTGGAAGTATGCTCACCACTTTGGAAAATGCCAACATGATGACTTTAAAGAGATACAGATATCCATGTATCCCTGATAGGAAATGCAGGGTACATCATTCATGTCAAACTAACAAATACTAAATTACAAAAGTGTAATCTATTATAAACGTGGTTACTAGGTACAAAGTCATACTTTCTTACATCCATAGCACTTAAAATCAATTTGAGGTTAAATCACATTACCTTTGAGTTTGCTTTTTTGATTAATTATTTTTCCTTGTGACCAGAAGTCTTGGGAGGAGGTGGTGGCCAAGCTCTATGTCTTGCAGCCAGGCAACGCTGTGGGATGGAAGTTGGGACATCATGTGTCTGGTTTACAGTGCTCACATGTCACTTGGCAGAGTTAAGGGAAGTGCTATTGATTACTGAGCTCCCAAAAACATCAGGCAGAAAACTTGCTTACACTGGTGCTTCTGCCTTGGCGATTCTCGAGAATTTTCACAAATGCCTCACTTCATTTACTGAGAGAGGCCTATATGGAAACTCAGAATTAATACTTGGTAGAGGAACCAAAAGTCAGAGATGGGTTCTTTGTTTTTCCTTGTTTCAAATTTGTCTAGGCAGTTGAGCAAATGGTCTTAATTCTTCTACATATTGGAAACCTGGTGTCTAGGCACAAAGCTTGATTTTTGGCTCCTTTGAGGAAAAAGTCTGGTGTTCCACTAAACGAGCAGAGGCCAATACTGTATTCTGGTTCTATCAGAAAGAAGGCCCATGCATGATAACTTACCTGGGTCCTTCTTTTCTAGTGGCAATGGAGTTGAGATATACCTCTGCTGAAAGTCTAATTTTAGTAGGACTTTCCTGGGGCTGCTGGAAGATGAACTGGTCAGTTTAATGAAGACTCCAGTCCCTCTGAACTTTTGAAGCTTATGAAAATCTAGATGTCAAGCCGAAATAAGATTATTCCTTCTCAGCAATAGCCCCCAAAACCATGACAATATGGACTCATACCTATTGACTTTGGGGAGGCTCTTTTCTGTTTTATCATTTCTCAACTGAGGGTATTATGCACACCTTTTCCAAAGTTAATTGATGATGAGATTGAACAAGTTCATCAATGAGAAGAGTGGCTTGAAAATTTGTAATGCGTATCTATTATGCACTTATACATAAATATGAAGTATAATTAGAGGTGCAGCACAATCTCCAATAAGGCCTAGATAGTCAATTTACATTTAAAGCTCTAATTAGAATTTTTACCATTTGAAATACACAATTACATTATTATGCATTCCTAAAAGAACGCTACAATTAAACATTACAAAAAATGTTACAGTTACCAAAATACAAGGTCATAACCCATGTTATTAAAAACAATTGCATTATTAATCTGGAATGTGGTATGTGTCAGAATCATTCAGCTTATAATATTATGACAGTGCTAATGAGAAGATTTCACCTCTGTTAACCCAGGGAAAGAATATTTTGTTTAAGATCATCAACATGTGGTCAACTTGAAATAAGAGCTGCTCAGTGACATGAAACTTGTGGTTTTGTAATGCCTAGTGCAATCAGACTAAAATAGGTTTTGCTAAAGCAGTGTTTTCTAAGGGTACTTCTGCTTGATTTTGTCTATTCTGGGCACTGCAATATTGATATTAATGGTAGGGAAGATCCACCCACTCTAAAGCAATACATGAACATGATAAATTAAAATTGCTTGCATGCAATGCAATAGAAAAGCCATGTTCAGTTTACTGGATTAACAGAAATATACACGTAACCGGTATGACATACATTATCAGATTAGAGTGCAATATGAACATATCTTCCTTATTTCAAAATTAAAACTGGTAGAGGACCCATTTTTCTAGATTAGGAGGAATTCTAGCATCTTTCTAGAGGAAATCTGGAAAATTCCTCAGTGGTTGAATTGTTAAGTTATCTCAGGGACTTATTCAATACCAGCTGCCCATTCTAACTTCCCAGTTCCATTTAGAGACAAACTGGGGAATTCACTCTGTACACAAGTAAGATCAGGTTTTTGCCTCTTTTTGCTCTTGCTGCTGCTATAATGTGTCTCTCTTCTGCAAGCTGCTCCATGGGGTGCAGTGTGTGGACAACACATACAGTCTGGCATAGCCTCTGTGGAAGGTGGAGAAGCTCGTGCTTGGAAGTCTTGGGTCAGACTCATTGGTTAATACTCACATGTTCATACATTTTCCCCAAAGTGTGGTTTCTAAGCCAGGATGGCTGGTCCAGCCTGGGCTTCCAGCCATAGCTGGTCATTTTCCCAGAACCAGCCCTGGCATGCTCCTTGAGTCACCAGCTCGGAAGTTCCCTTTGAGAGGCCTTGATGGCCTTTTTGGCCACTGTGGTTCAGGCGACCTCAGTCTATCAGAGGAGGTTCTCATTTTCACCAGGATGTTATTAAATCTTGGTCTTGGTTCAGGAGCAATAACAGAAACCTCAGCTCTTTATAAAAATTGAATTTTCCATTTATATGTCTAAATTTTTAAGCACAGATGAAAGATGATTATACTTGAATACTTTTATCTGCTGGATTCCATCAAGAGGATTTTGAGGCTGGTGGGAGAGAGGGGTATGAGATCATGAGGGCAATTTCCCAACCTGTAAGAAAAGCCACGATCACTTTAACTGTTAGTGATATAATTATCTCTAAGAGAGTGGAAGAAAATATTCTACTTTCAAATGACAGAAGCTCTGAAAATCTCATCTAAGGAACTGAAAATAACTTGTAGGTTTATTTATTTATTTTTTATTTTTTGTTTTTTACTTTTTGCTTTGTGCTCTAAATTCATTTTTAGTAACAGTGGAAGCCATTCGAAATGAAATACAACACTTAAAGGAAATGAAACAGAAATGAACGCCAGCAGTAAATGGCAAGAAGAAATAAAGTTCAGCGTGTTCCTAAGAAATTCTCTTAGGAGTAAATGTTGCAAATTTAATTCTTACTTTCAAAATTTTACTATCATGAAGTTATCCATTTGTGTTAATTTAGTTTTGTTATATTATATCCATTTGTTTTCTTAATAGTACAAATTTGGCCCCAAATAGACCTGAATTCAGATCAAATCCCTTAATTTCTCTGTGATGTTTTCTTTTTCTTTAGATTTAAAGTAGGTAAAATGATACTTACATTTTATTTATGAGGATTAAAGATAAAGTGTCTGTTATTGGACCTATCTTATGCAGCAGGCATTTAATACATGGTAGCCACTATGATTATTATACCTGATATTAGCATTATAATAATTTATTTTAATATTTGAGGTATTATTTCCAGTGCATTTGTGATGAATGCTCCTAAATAGAGTTTTTAAGTTTGTGTCCAAAGTTGTTATAAACAAATATACTGGACAATAATGTAATAATAATCACAATAAAAAATAAAGCCATTGGACAATATAGATTATTCTCAGCTGAACACATAGACTGAATGTGTTGAGGGGTCAATGATCATGATTTTCTTAGTCCATTCAGGCTGCTATAACAAAATACCTTGTACTGGGTAATTTCTAAACAATAAAAATTTATTTGTCACAATTCTGGAGGCTGAGAAGTCCAAGATCAAGGCACCAGCGAATTTGGTGTTTGGTGAAGACCTGTACCTCACAGATGGCACCTTCTGTGTCCTCACATGACAGAAGGAGAAATTGGCCCTCACATGTCCTTTTGTAAGGGCATGAATCCCATTCATGAGGGCAGACCACTGGTAACCTAATCACCTCCCAAAGGTGCCACCTCTTAATACCATCACCTTGGGGGTGAGGTTCCATACACATGAATTTTGGAGGGACACAAACATTCATAAAATAGCAATAATAAGGTTGAAGAGTTTACTTACAGAGAAGTGTTAAGAGGTAGGTACTGTTTGTTAGAAAAGACGCCTACAACTAGGAACAAGATAGGTGTCCGGAACCTTCTTAAATTTTTCTGTTTTTTTCAGACCTCTACTGCCTGCTTCCTACACCATTTCTTGTGACTTTTTCTTATAGCTAAACTTAAACATTGTTTCTTTAGTACTATCTTAATCAGTTGTGTTTTTATCCAATGGACTTCCATTCACTGTCCCCTATTGGATATTTTAACAACTTAACTAACAGTTATTTGCCACTTTCTGTATAACCAACATTATTCAAAGTCCTAGCAATACATGCATAAATAAAACTTGATCCCTGCTCTCAAAGAAGTTGACCTATTTGGAAAGGACATCTAAGAAGCAAACAATCTTAACATCATAATGACATATCATAATAACATAATTTCTTAGGGTGGCAGTGGTTGGTGGTGGGGGGAGTCAGAAACTTTCATAGAAGAAAGTAAAGCTTTGCTTAGTCTTTATGAATGAAAAATGTACAAGAAGAACAAATGTAGGGCTGAAGTTCCTGGAATAAGAACCAGCATGGGCAAGATTACAGAAGCAGAGCACCATGTAACATGTGCGGAAAACTGGAAGTAGTCTGTAAATTACAGGGTTGGGAGTAGCAGGTGCTAAAGCTATAGAGATGTACAGATGCCAGATGAGGGAGGGGCCTGTGTAGAACCCTAAAGTGCTTGAGTTTCACTTCAAAGACAATGGGAATCTCTTGGAAGGGCAGTTTAAGTGAGGAATGACACCAATTATAGTTCATAAATAGTGAGTGGCAGTCACTTACAACACAAACCAATTCTGACCCATACTAAAGACATTGAGAGTTCAGAAATGCATTGGCCAATATAGAAAAAAGTATTCAAAGTCTGGATTAAATCCTTCACATACCCTACTCACTCAAACCCTACATCCCTTGAGAAAAATCCAGAGGAAGCACTCTTCACTAAGGATTTGAGAAATAAAGGGTGAGGCAGAACATGGTCTTTGTTGTTGTTTATTTCAGCATATTATGGGGGTACAAATGTTTAGGTTACATATGTTGTCTTTGCCCCCCACCTGAGTTAGAGCTTCAAGCATGTCCATCCCCCAGATAGTGCACACCAGACCCATAGGTGTGTATGTACCCTCTCCCACAACCTGGCCGACACCTGATGAATGTTATTACTATATGTGCACTTAAGTGTTGGTCAGTTAAGTCTGTTAATACCAATTTGATGGTGAGTACCTGTGGCACTTGTTTTTCCATTCTTGTGATACTTCACTTAGTAGAATGGGCTCCAGCGTTATCCAGGATAATATAAGAGGTGCTTATACTGGTGGCTTATACTACAAATAAAATGAGTGGTGAGCTTGGTTTCTCCAAAAGCTACTATTATGAAATGCAAAACCAGCAAAGTGGGAATGAAGCAGAGAAGAACAGATACAAAGGTGTGATAACAAGCTGGCCAATGTTTGGTATTAAGTAAAACGGATAGCTGGATCTGGTGGAAGTGTTCTCTCAACCACTTCTCTGGCAGTGCATCTTGGACAACAAAGGAAGAATTTATCCATCAACCACTGTCTCCCCTGTACTCTTTCATGGTATATCTCCAAGACTGTCCACTTGGTTTCACACCTTAAAATCTGCCAGGGAAGCTCTTGGGCAGGAAATGATTTATATGTGGTGATGTTGGCATGGGGTAATGTACTATTGGGTTATACTTACATGAAGTCAGTTATAGCCCACATAGACTAGGCTGCTTCTTTTGTGGCTGGTGGAGAGGGATGGGTGGTGGTCAATAGGCCTGGAGAAAGCTGAAAGTGAGTCTGAAGATTTTGACATGTGCAACCTGTGGTCAGTGAAGATGGGCCAATCACTGTGTGACAGAGACTGGATTGGAGCACACTCACCATCATGGGCTATGTGGGTGTGACTGTCATAGCAGAGTGCAGGACTGACTTTATAATCATATCTCTGAGGCTGGTAGGATCTGCTGAGGTCTTTCACATTGGCTAATTGATAGTAAGGTATCTAGAAGTGATACCAATAGTCAATCATTATGCTCTTCTCCAGTTCTTTAAACACAGGAATTCCAACTCTCATGAATAGAGACCTGGCTTGAGCAAACATGATCATGATTACATGCTCTCCTTCCAATATCAGATAAAGGTTCCGTATGGTCATAGACATAAACATTTTGAAGGAAAAGGAAACTGGTTTCCTTAAGGAAAGACCCTGTTGTAACATGACAAGAATACCCGGGGAATCTTCCTCCTCATATAACTCATGGTCATTTGCATAGACAATGGGTAGTGGTGAAAGGAAAACACCCAGGCTTTTCAGGAATGATTGGTGTTGGCTCCGAGGTGACATTAATTTCTGAGGACTATAGGAGATCAGTGTGGGTCTGATTGCAGTCCAAATTACAGAAAGTCAACAGAGACTTTGAACATAACAGTGGTCATCTTCCCAGGTACATAATATTGGGAGTAAATGTCTTCACACCAAGCAGAATCCCCACCATAGTTAACATTTCAATCACTCCCTCCTGAATCCTCTAAACTGTCTTCTTTTATCTGTTGTACTCGTCATCTAGAACCTTGTGCCACATGCACCTTCACCACCTGCAAGGAAGAACCCAGACACCGCCTTCTCTAGGTTTGTACCCAAGAAACAGACACCTATTAGAGAAACACACATACATATCCACCCCCTCACACAATCAGATGGATGCTAATATAAATAAGATTTCAATCATGTATTTCCTTAAGTTTGTTGTTCCAGTCCTCACAGCAATGACTTCAAATCTTTTCTGCTCTTCTAAAAGCTCTCATAGCCCATTTCAACCTCCACATTCTTGAAACACAGCCTTGCTTCCTTCTTGAATGAGTAAATAAAAGTCATTCGTTGAAATTCTGTCAATTTTCCACCAAAAATATACAAATCCAAGTGTGTCCATACGTAGTCCTCTTCTCCTTTAATACGATGCAGAAAGTGTCCCTCCATGTTTCAAAGACAAATTTTTCTATATTGCTGTACATTCTAATTCCCAGGAAACTTACATTCCCAATTCTTCCTCTCCTTCACCTGTTTCCCACTTTAGTCCTTCTCAGTCCTGCTTTCATCTCTCAATATTATCCTCAAACTGTGCTGTCTATATTCCTTCTCTTCACATTTTTAAGTGTCTAAAGGAGTTTTGAAAAGGTAAAAGATGCAAATATTTGAAAGAAGGAATAAAGAATATATAGACTCAACTTTCCAACCCCAAAGTACATGGTATATGAGTAGCTTCATTGAAAACATGTCAAGGGAAGTATCCTCAGTGGAGACGCAGGTTTTTAAGTTAAGTCAAAACATGGGGTTAGCATTCAGGAAAGAGGTTGAGGATTTAATGGGGCTTTATCTCTTGGAAGATAAATTTTAGTGAGCACAGTGGTGGGGCATGGTAGGGTAGGAATACAGTGAGGAAAAGAGGAAGAGAACACAAGAGAAAAAATTGTTTTAGGTCAAGACAGCACAGTGAATTGTGGAGATGAGATTGGCCAAGTAGTGTTTCCAAAACTTTCCTACAAATAAAATTCAACTCCACCCAAGTGAAAGTACATATTCTCAGTTTTCATCCCAGGTCTCAGCCCTAGAACTAATAATTTGAATTTTTAGCAAGCACTGTGGGTCATTTTTATGATGAGGCAAATACGAAAGGGGTGCAGCCGTAGAAGGTATGTGTGTATTTGTGTGTTTATGTGCATGGGTTCTAGTATTTTGAACATTAGCTTTAAAAAAGAAATGGAGAACCTGGAGAATTTGGGTTCTAACAGTTTCTTGGTTTCTAACAGCTCCATAAATCCCTGGACCATACTGAATTACCTGTGGCCTGAATGGTTGATTGTCTAATAGGTGTGTCCCTTAATGTTACTTCTGGTGCTTAAGCTGGCATCTGTGGTTGTTCCAGAAATTGGCACAAAGATGCAAGTGAGTATGAGGTTCTAACTGTATTATGGCAATGCTTATATGGCTTACAGGTTGGAAGATTCCAAGGCTGGAAGCAGTTTGGGCCCAGCAGTGGTGATCTTAGGGAGCATCTGGCTGCCATTCTTGGCTGGCTTTGACTAAAGGCTTTGTGACGTCCAGCCAGATTCGTGTTATAATGCTGAATCAGAGCAGTGGTGTCAGGGAGCAAGAGGAGGAACAGAGTCAAGAAATATCTAAGCTGGGACTCTGAGAGGAGTTTTTTATTGATTTTAAGGGAGAGACAGAAAGACAAAGGGGCTTTCTGCCTTAGAGACTAGGTATGGTGATGCTATTGATGGAAACATAAAATACATCACAACAAGCAGGTTTCTGTGGTACGTGAAATAAGTCAGTTTTGCATTCCTTGAGTCTGAGGTGCCTGTGTTACAGTCACACATGGATGTTCAATGTTACATGTTCCTGAACTCATTAAAGAGGCTTTGGTGGAAGATGCAGATTCCATAGTGTGGTGGTTAATTTTGTATATCAAGTTGGTTGGGCCACAGTGGTCAGATAGTATTGTGGATGTTTCTGAGAAGGTGTTTTTCAGATGAGATTAATACTGAAATCAGCAGGGTGATTACCATCTATAATGTGGATGGCCTCATCTAATCCACTGAGGACCTTAATAGGACAAAGACTGACATCTCCTGAGAAAGAAGAGATTCTGCCAGCAGACTGCCTTTGGACTCAGACTGTGAGTCTTCCTTGGGTCTCCAGATGTCTGGCCTATCTTGTAGATTTTAGACATGCACCTCTACAAGTGCATAAGCTAATAACTTAAATTTATCTCTCTCTCCCTAGGGGTGTGTGTGTGTGTGTGTGTATGTGAATATATGGATATACATACATATACACACTCATATATATATTTATTTACATATATATGTGTATATATACATACAAACAATAATTAGTTGCTTAGCAATGGGGATATATTCAGAGAAAATGTGTTTATTGTACTAACATCATATAGTGTATTTAAAAAACCTAGATGGTACAGCCTACTACACACCTAGGCTATATGGTATAGCCAATGGCTCCCTAGGCTATAAACATATAAAGTATGTTGCTATATGGAATATCATAGGCAACTGTGACACAATTGTTAAGTATTTGTGTATCCAAATATATCTAAACACAGTGCATTCCGCCGCAAGTTTATGATGGCTACAAATTCCTATCGACACTAGGTGACAGGGATTTTTTTAGCTCCATTATAATCTTATGGGGCCAATGTTGTATATTCAGTTCCTCGTTGAAGAATATACAGAAGGACATGAAGAAACTTGAGAATTATTGATCGTAGACATGTGAAGAGTGTCATGGGAGCGAGCTGAGTGATCTAATGGAACAGAGAGTAAGGTGGAGGGAATGGTGCACGGTGTCACCAAGGCAGACAGATGGAAACGTGGTCATGTGATTTGGCAGTTAGAAAGTCCTTTGTAATCTTAGCTAAAGTGGTTTCAGAGACGAGAACCTCACTTTTAGTCTGGAAAAGTATTAATTGAGAAGTGAGAAACCAAAGACTTTTCTTTGAAAATTTGAAATGAAAAGGGAAGGAAAGAGGGAAGTAGCTAACGTGAAACCCGGGTCCAACAGAAAAGTGTTTAAGATTGTTTTCTGGTTTTGGTTTGTTGCAAATCTACGACATCTGCAGCGCATTTTCAAGTTGGAGAAACAGTCTCCAAAATTACGGAGAACTGATTGTTTGAGCAGCAGTGAAGGATGCTGGTTCCCAGTGGAGATGAGCACAGGTGGGAGTCGGATTCCCAGCGCTGGTCTGATCACACCTGTGAGGAAGCACACAATCACCCGGGCACTGGGAGATAGCCTGGAAGCATAGGCCACGTGTAAAGATGGAAGATGGGAGTTACAGGGAGAAAGGAGCTCATAGAAGTGGATCCTCAAATGAGAAAGGGAGAGTCGGGGTTAGTGTGGTGAAATTCCAAGAGTGGCAAAGTGTTAGAATTGTTGCTTAGGAAGAAAAATTGATTAAAGACAAGAAAACAATTGATAAATTATAGTAAGGGGTCAGATTAGAATATTTAAATTTGTACTAACAACAGGGCTTAGGACTGTACCTTTTTCTGTAGCTTATGTGGTGGGCTAAATTCAGGACTAGCGCCAGTGTGCACTGCTCACCCATGGTTCTAACATAAGGAAATACTAGCAAGCTAGATAGCTCCTTGTGGGGAAAAATTAAGGTCAGCACTAGTGGGGTCCAGGATGAGTGGAGAATGTGGGGTTCAGGATGAGTGGGGAATGAGGTGAATGACAAGAGGGAGCTGGTAGAAGGGATTTAAAAAGGATAAATTTTAAAAATTCTCTCCCTCACTTTAAAATCCAACTATATTCTTAAGGCAGGCATTTTCCCTTCCATGGCTTGAAGAATTATCCAAATAGTCACCACTGGTTCTTGCTAATTGACCCAGAGAATTACTCCAGGTGGCTACAAATCTCACCATCTGCTTTGGACTCTCTCTCCAGTCTGCTGTCCCGGGTTTCTCTGCCATTGGCATCATTACTGGGAAGCTTTCTCTCTGCCTGGCCCCAACAGATTGATTACCTATTTGGACAGTCTGCTGTTCTTTGGACAATCACTGCAACATGTGCTGTTTCTCAAATTACCCCCATGGCCACTATGGCCAACAGTAAGTGGTGGCCCACCCTCCAACACAGCTCTTAGGACACTAACTGACTGCTTAATAGGGTCACTGAGATGGTTCATTGCCATGTTCTTATGTTGAGCAAATTTCGTGTTCAAATATCTCATGAAAACTGAGGAACAATTAATATATTGGGAATATTTTATAATACCAATAACTGTGTAAGGATAAAGTATGAATACTGAAGGGATATAAGCATTAGGGATTATATGATGCTTGATAATCAGCACAGCTATTTGGTGATATGAAAATGTGGTTCCCGTTAGAAGATAACTTGCTGTAGTTTAGTCTCCCATGTTTCACAGAGAGTTGGGCTAATACCCTGAGGTCTCCTAGTTATTAAATCATTATTGTGCATTCTGTAATTTAGGAGTATGATTGGTAGAATGATAATTATTTTGGGATCTATTTGGTTTGGGGTAAATTTGAAATTATGAAACCATTTGTCTTTGACCTTTGGAGTTTCTGAGAGGGGTCAGCTGCAAACCTGATTCTGCCTACTTTTCAGTGAAAAAGCAATTGTTTTTTATTACTGGATCATCCATCCAATACAGAAATTGAAAGAACATCTCAGTATTTTACATTTTGTGTAATGAATACTGGGGAAGCCATTCTTCATGTATCACAGATGTTTGATTAAGCATTATTTTATGATGGAGGAAGTACAACACTTGGAGTCAGGAGAATCTGAAATTTGTTTCTTACTTTGTCAATCATTCAAGCTGTCAACCTGAGAAATTATGTCATTTTCAGGCCGTTAGTTTTTACATCTGTAAATTTGGTCTTTTGCTCCATTCTTAAAGTAGATGTGATCTTTCACATTAAGATACAGCCTAAAGTTATAAAATTGCCTTTAATTTTACAATAATATTACACATATGTAAAATTTACACAGTAATTCTTCTATAGCTTTTCGTCAATGAAGTTTAAGCAAAGAAACTTTTGAGAAAATAGCCACATGACTATCAGCAGTTCCATTTTATAGTGTTTGCTGACTTTTGTACTATATGTAAAAGTGACAGAAATCCTATATATCACCAGCGGGTAGTAGAAGAAAATGTCAGAACAAGCTCCAGTGACATTTAAGGAAAAAATGAGGGTTGAGCTTATTGTAAATTCTCAAACTATATTCTTTCAAACTCCATTCACATGTGACCATTGCCTTACAGTTGAGAAATTTTTCTTCATTAAATCACTATTATTGTTGCAATTTGTTTTAAGGCAAATTAATTTAACATCTATTTATTTCCATTTCATCGATATCACTAGAGGAATTTTACTTACAGAAAGAATTACTCAAGTGTTGCAAATAATTATCTCTTCAGTTTAAATATGTGTGTATTTATTTTTGGCAACATATTAATTATGAAATGCAATAATACAATTTCCATTTTCAAATTGTTGGGTCCAAGATGAAAATTTTCTAATAAAAAACTCAAATTATTAGAGTGTTCATCCTAGTAGGATATAAAGTTTATTTAGGTATTCTGATATTTCTATTCTTCCTGCTAGGATAAGAATAAATTTTTTATTTTAAACTATTACATAAATTATTTATTTGGCTGCAAAAGAAAAAATATATCTTAAAGCCTTTTCACATTTAAATAAATATTTAATTGTGGAAGGCAAGCCCACTTTTCTATAGAAAATGATGGTGTACTCATTATCAATTTCTTCATAATAATTACCAAACAGGTAATGATTTTGTGCAGCTTCAAATAAGTTTAACGCATTCACAGCAGTGGTCTAGCAATCATTCAGATTTTTGAGAAAAACTCTGTAAAGTATACAATGTAACAATATGGCATTTGTGAACTAAAATACAATCTTAAATTTCCCCTTCCACCCGCTGACTGAATGGACGGCCCTCCCCCTAGGGAATATCCTAAAACTAAATTGCTTGCCATAGAGGAGGAAGGTCACGCCTCATCATTCCCCCCTCCCTCCTTGGAGACTGGCCTAGAAGATTTTGAGTATCAAAAATCGAGGGCCTGGTGGGACTTGAGATATAGAGAAAACATGGTGAATCTGAGTAAGTCTAGATGAAGCTTTCTCAGGTTGGTGGGGGTAGGAAGAGAATCAAAGAAGAAATTAGCATATCTGAAGCTTGATAAGTTCCTTGAAAGGTTCCCCGTACTCTGAATATGTAGCCAACTTCAAGTTTCTAGATCCAATGGGAAAAGATGCTGGAAGTACCACAAGACCAGTTAGAAGGAGCCATGTGTATAAAAGCCTCTCAGGATCTTTGAGGAGAGCCAGTTAGGCAGGCAATATCTGAGAGTAGGAATGGTTACAAGGTGATACTGAATGTTCTTGAAGAGTTTTCCATAGTTCAGTATAAATTGTGCCCAGGAAGATGAACCCGTATGTGCCAGACAGGGACACAGAAAGAGGAAAAGGAGTTACTCCCAACTCAGACAATTTAAGAAAGAAATCAGGAACAAAGAGTGACCTCTATGGAAAGATGAACCCAAGGGGATTGTAACCATCTCATCCAATACCAGGGACAGATGGTGACTATACATTTGAAGTGTCAACCCTCCACCACCTCACAAAAAGACTTGCCACTACGCAAGCAACTTCAAACTTAAACAAAACCCCTAGGAAAGAGAGACCAAGTTAAATGAATAAGATAATTATTTTATTCTATTCATGACTTTGAAATAAGAATTACAGAAAGTTTTAGAAAAAGCATAGCACTTTGCACATGTAAAAGAACAAAGGTAGAGCCATTTCTGGCATAATATACACAAGTTAACTCAAAATGAATCATAGACCTAAATAGAAGCACTAAAACTGTAAAATTGTTTAAAAGAAAAAACATAGGAGTAAATCTTCATGCCTTGGGTTAGGTAATATACTTTTTGGATATGACATCAAAATCATGAGCAACGGAAGAAAAAGGAGATGAACTGGACGTCATCAAAATTTAAGACTTTGTGCTCCAAAGTACGTAATCCAAAAATTGAAAAGACTAACTATGGAATGGGAAAAAATTTGCAAATCATTTATCTGAAAAACACATTATATACAGAATATATAAAGAACTCTTGCAACTCAACAATAACAAGCAACCCAACTAAAAAAATGGGCAATAGGCTTGAATATGCTTTTCTTATAGAAGATTTATAAATGACCAAGAAACACATGAAAAGAGACATAACATCATTAGTCATTAAGAAAATACAAATTAAAAACACAATAAAATACTACTTCAAACCCCCTATGATGGCTAAAATTAAAAAGACAGAAAATAACAAAATCTGGCCAATTTGTAGAGAAATTAGAACCCTCATACCTTGTTGATGAAATTTTAAAATGCTGCAGCAACTTTGGAAAGCATTTTTGACAATTCCTTAAAATGGTAAACATAGAGTTACCAAATGACCTAGCAATTCCACTCCTAAGTCTATACCCAAGAAAAATGAAAATGTATGTGCACACAAAAACTTGTACATCACAGTGGCATTTTCATAATGACATAATAGTGGGAGCAACTAAAGTGTTCATCAGCTGATACAATGGATAAACAAAATGTGGTATGCACATACAATGGAATATTATTTGACAATAAAAAGGAATGAGCTATTGATGCATGTTACAACAGGGATGAACTTTGAAAAACATTATGCTAAGGGAAAGAATCTAATCATAGAAGACCACATATCATATGATTCCATTTATATGCAAAATAGATTAGTGGTTGTCAGGGGCTCTGGGAGTGACAAATATGTAGTTACTGCTAATGGTTGCTGAAGTTTTTTTTCAGATGATGAAATCTTCTAAAATTAGAGTTTGAACAACTTTGAAAATACACTAAAAACACTGAATTGTACATTTTGAAAGGATGCATTTTGTTGTGTGAATTATAGCTCATAAACAACAATCAACTAGAATGAATGCAAAGGAATCTTGAATCATTGAATTGTGAATCATTTTTCATTCACTTATGTGAGAATCGTCAATATTGAGACATATTTTCAGCATTTATGGCTAATTTGGCATTTCCATGGCCCTAGGATGAGAATAGATTTAAAGTCATTCTGTGGAATATTATGAATGCTCTAGGAAGATAGAGGGTGATTTTCAGAAAGAAGAAAATGTAGGTAAAAACTGACAAAATTCAATTTTCCAAACTACTGTTCTGAGAATCCTTAAACAAGGAATGCTGTGGGAGTTGATTTTTAAGTCTATATCTTGAAATAGTAATTTCTAAATTATCTTTTTCTGGAGAGGTAAAAAAAAATACTAGGATTATTCATCAAGCAAGTAAAAACAACAAAGCTAGCATGTACCTTAACACCATTAAGTGTAGTGGATTCAACACAAGTAGAATGCCCCCCCCCCCCGCCCCTTCGCACATATCCTCAGAACACTAGGATACAAACTAACACTAGAATGCAACATAATGACTACCCCATGAGAGGTTATATTTCTAAGACAGCCAGTAGGGATTCAGTGACACCAAGGCTCCTACTAAAGTTTTTTTCCATCTGGTACAATTGATGCTCTGGTACAATATGACAATTGATGCTCAAAATAGAAATTGATGTAAGATATAGAAATCATATGGCTATACTTGGTTTATGGACTTAGATTTGTTCATTTGTAAAACAGGGCTTCTTAATCGAAACAAACACAAATAACTTCGAGATCCCAGTCATGACTTGGTCACCATCATCATAGCTTGCATCCATGTGTTGATTGTTATCCTGTTGAAAGCCTATATTAAAGATTTGTTTTGACAATAACAAGTTTGAGTGTTTGTACTACGATATTTGAATTGCTTCTATGTCCGTTATACAAGTGAGTTTTTCCATTTTCATCTCACTTCAACTAGTTCTTCCATTTTTATTACATTTTGTGGGGAAAAAATACAAAAAAGTAAAGCAACACACAAAGAGGTACAAAGGTGGCATAGAGTTTCTGTGTGTGTTTATGGGAACGATTGTAGTAGGAAAGATTACCTGAATTCACGTGCAGATGAGGACTGATAAAAATATCACCTGAAGATGTAGCAGAAATGACACTGGAAAAAGCTTGGCATCCAACTTGATACAAGCAACTGAGCACTTCCTTGCTTGCCAGAGCACGTGTCTCTCTCATGTTGGTCCAAAAGAGTCAGTGCTCACGAGGAGCACACACTGGAGCACCATGCTCACAGGTTGTTGTTTGGATCTTGCCCTACTGAGAAGTGCATGAATCTTGGCTTATGAATCACTTATTTAAATGCATTCCAAATTCTTTTTTTTTGTTTGAAAATTTAATGAAATAGGCCTTACTATTAAATAGGCATTAAAATTTTATTTTACCTAAACTTTGAATCAGTTCTAGATCAATTTTCACTTTGACAAATATGACAATATTTTGTCATATTTTGTTTTCCAAGCTTCCTTTGTTCCTATAAAGCTGTTGAGAAAACCATTACATTTATGCTCCAGTTGGAGAAAATCTTTCTATTTCATTGACTCTAACAAGTGCCAATATGACAGCAATGGTTTCATCTTATGGCATGACAGCAGTAGATTCACTCGACTGTTATAAAAAGAAGTATGTTGACTCAATTTATCAAAACCTAAGAGAGAAAAATAAGAATACATTGTGGAAACATTTACCAGCCAGGATTTTCAGCTTCAGCTCTTATAGATAAAGAGCTTGGAAGTCTTCATTCCATCTTTAAAACAAGAAAAAGAGAGATAAACTGAAAATCAATGACTTCTTTTGGATCTACCAAAGGACTGAAATTACAGTCCAAACCAATGCCTTGAAATCTGGAGAGATGGATGTGTCTAGAGAGACACAGCTGAGATTGACTTACCTGGAGCAGATGCTGCTGGAGCCATAAAACATAGAAACATGAAAGTAGTAATTTTGACCAATTGCTGGAAGTTGAGTATGAGCTAGTGTGAGAGTGAGAAACTACTGTGGGCTCCAATATCAGGAGGCTTCCACCCTTTTATAGGCTTTACTTCAAAGAATCCCACTAGGGTCTCATGATGAAGAGCTGTGGGAGATTCCCTTGTGGCACTGGATGGAGAAGGAGAAGAGTAATCATTGTGAAATACATCCAGAGCTTTCTCCATAACAAAAGCCTAGTCTCTAAGGAAGGGATTTGCCAGAAATTTATCCCGGTTGGAGAAAGAAAAATGTTCCCCCTCCAGGTGTCTCTGCCTTCCTGTCCCACCTAAGGGAAAGGAAAACAAACGAATATAGTCAGCAGAGGTCAGGCCTTCAAGAAAATAGTTTGGGGATGTAGAAGTTAAGGAAGAGAGTAGGTGGCAAGAGGGAAATGCTACATCACTGGAGAAACGTTTCTGTTGGTCACAGTTCAGAGACACAGGTCTGTTAAGAGGCTGAGATTTAATCAGAAGATTATGGAATGCCCCCTCCCATACACACTTTACCACCACACCAACAGAGATACAGTTGCATGTATCCCATGCTGCAAACATCAGCAGCATGTTATATCTGAAAGTCCTGTAAGACATTGATGCTCTCTGAGGAGGAGGACTTTGGGAATTTCAAGACCAGAAGGAAGACAAAAACAAGGACTGTTGAGGAACTCGAGGCCTCTGTCACCTACAGCTATTGAAAACATTGAACACAGCTCAACTCCTAGCCAGAGTAAAGTAAATTCTTACACTGAAGGATTATTTATCTCAGCTTTTACTACCAGATACAGTATGTCTGTCTTGCATCAAAGAGTATAAGGCATATCAAAAAGCAACAAAATGACACAGACTGAGGCGACAACATCAGTACCAGAATCAGATGCAGATAAAACACAGATATTGGAATTGTCAGACAGGGAATTTATATGCTAAGGTCTTTAAAGAAAGTAGGTAGACAACATGTAAGAAAAGATGAGTAACATAAACAGATCGATGGGACTGCTAAGAAAGAATCACAAGAAAATGCTAGAAATTAAAAAAAATACTATAATAGAAATTAAAAAATATCTTAAATTCAGTATGGCTGAGAAAAGAAACAGTGAGCTTGAAGATAGGTCATTTTGTATTTCCCAAACCAAAATACAAAAGAAAAATGAACAGAAAAATAAATGTACATACACACCACTTACATAAACAAAATAAAAATTCAAAAACTGTGAAACCATAAAAAAAGATGTAACTTAAAATGCATTTGGAATATCAGAGGAAGAAGACAGAGAAAATGGAACAGAAGAAATATTTGAAGTAATAATGGCCGAAACCTCTCCAAAATTAATAATAGCCACAAAACCATTGGTCTAGGAAGCTCAGAAAATATCAAGTATAATAAATACTTAAATCTAAATCAAAACCAAAACCAAAACAAATAAATAAAAAAAAATCCTCACCCATAGGCATATCATAATCAAACTGAAGAAAACCAAAGACAAGGAGAAAATCTTGAAAGAATTCAGAGGGGAAAAAAATCACTTTTCTTATAGAAAGAAGTACAAGGACAAAAAATTACAGCTTCTGGGTACAAATCATATAAGCCAAAAGAAACCGACTAAATTATTTAATTTGCCAAAATAAAACAGTAACCTAGAATTCTATATCCAAGTAATTTAACCTTCAAAAGAGAAGGAAAATGAACATTTTCTCAAACAAAAACTGAGGGACCTGATTACCAGCAGGCCTGCTCTGCAAGAAATGTGGAAAGAAGTTCTTGAGGCAAAAGGAAAATGAGAGAGGTTTGAAAAACTTGGACCTGCACAAAGATTCAAGAACATATGAGGGAATAAATGAAGGGAAAAATAAAATCTTTTATTTTTATTATTCTTAATTCAGAATGGATAACAGACTTAAACCTGACGCTTGAAACCCTAAGAATTCTAGAAGAAAATGTAGAGAAGACTCTTCCAGACATCAGCCTAGGGAAAGATTTTATGAAGAAGACCCACAGAGCAATCACAGCAGGAACAAAAATAAATAAATGGTACCTGATCAAATTAAAAAGCTTCTGCACAGCCAAGGAAACTATCATTAGAGCGAATAGACAGTCTACAGAATGGGAGATAATATTTGCTCTCTACGCATCTGATAAAGGGCTGATAACAAGAATCTATCTAGAACTCAAAAAGATCAACAAGAAAAAGTCAAACAACCCCATCAATAAATGGGGTTTATTGGGCAAAGGACATGAACAGAAGCGTTTCAAAAGAAGACAGAATAATGGTCAGCAAACATATAAAAAAATGCTCAACATCTCTAATCATAGGGAAATGCAAATCAAAACCGCAATGAGATAACACTTAACCCCAGTGAGATTGGCCTTTATCAAAAAGTCCCGAAACAACAAATGCTGGCAAAGATGTTGAGAGATAGGAACACTCTCACGCTGCTGGTGGGACTGTAAATTAGTGCAATCTCTCTGTTGAAAAGAATTTGGAGATACCTCAAAGAGTTAAAAATCAAAATACCATTTCAACCAGCAATCCCACTACTAGGCATCTACCCAAAGGAGCAAAAGACATTCTACAATAAAGACATCTGCACTTGAATGTTTGTGGCAGCATAATTCTCTATTGCAAGGATATGGAAACAACCCAAATACCCATCAATCCATGAGTTGATTAATAAAACATGGTATATATATATACACTGGAATACTATTCAATTACAAAATACAATGGCAATCTAGCACCTCTTGTATTTTCCTGGATAGAGATTGAGCCCATCCTCTGAAGTGAGATATCACAAGAATGGAAGAATAAGCACCACACGTACTCACCATCAAATTGGCACTGATCAATACTAAGGTGCTCACAAGGTAGTAATATTTTAGGGGCTGAGGGTTTTGGGGTGGGTAAGCGCACAACTAATGGACGCGATGAGCATTGTAGGGGGAAAGGGTATGCCTCAGATCACGGTTTGGGTGTGGCAAAGTCATAACATGTAACTAAAATGTTTGTACTCCCATAATACCCTGAAGTAAAAAAAAAAATCATCTACTCTTTGGCTACACTGTCCTGGAAACTGAAGTCATTATTATTGTGAAATGAAGAGAGAAAAGCACATGGAAGAGATCTGGTAGATGTAGAAAAGTTAGTTCCAAATCATTCCTTCAATCAGACCTTCCCTATGGCCACCCCTTCCATCTTTCAATAAAACCAAAAAAAGCTCTCAACATTGTCCTTTGTGAGAATGCCAGAGATGCAGGAGCCAGAGATGATAAGGACTAGGAGAATGTCAGCAGCCTTCATCTCCTTGGAATTAGCAGCAATCTGGCAGGAACATTTGGGCTTTCATGGCCCATGAAATTGGAAATGGAAGGCCTACTTATCTAAAATTTTTAGAAAAACCATCCTTAGATGATATGTTCACAATTAATTTTTTATACTGAAATTTTGAGCAAAAAAATAAATATATCAGTAATTTTCTTCACTGTGCAATTTTAACATAGATTTTTTGACAAAATTTTTGGCATATATGTTTTGCACAGTATCCTGGCCCTATTATCTAAGCAAAACATTCTTTAAATTCATCTTTAAAGGAATATTTCTGGTTTCAAACAAATAGAATAGGGGAGACAAAAATCGCTAGTCTGGGCATAAAGATTCACTTGTTATTTAGCCAGTGTTTTCATTCCAGGATTATCAAGTAAAGAAATTGATTACAAATTTCTTGACTAAATAAACTTATGACAACTTAGAATGTATTTGTTTTAGTAATGTGATTAAATTATCTTTAATAATTTTCTGCTAACTCTAGGACAAAGCTATTATCTTTGTACAAATTATATATCTTTTCCTTATGAGAACAAATAGTAGGATTCATGAATCACTTTAACTATATAAGCTAGCTTCTTTTTTGTAATTTTGCAGTGTTTTGTTAAAAAATTCTTAGTTAAATCTTCGGAGCTATTGGGAGCTAATAAAAACTTTGGAGCTAATAAAAACTACACAGAACATGTGTTATATTGTTAACCAAATCACAGCACAGTGCATGATGTTTTGTAGTTCTAAGCTTATATCGTTAACCAAATCACAGCACAGTGCATGATGTTTTGTAGTTCTAAGCTTACTTGATCCTGTAATACTTCTGAATCACTTAGTATTGTCTTAAATGAACAAAATGGAAATGAGTTACATAGGACATAGAGTAGTGACATAAAATCAAGTTTTATCTGTTATTTTTGATTAACTTTATGCAAAAAGTGTTCAGACAGAGGTCTTGAATAGTCTCTTTTGGAACTGTGGCTAACCATTTTAAGAGAGTTAAGGAAACAATTTCCTCCTGGGCCATCAATCAATGAATTACCAGCTTGGTTCCAATTGGAAAGCTGCTACTGCATTGCTAGAAAAAAAACTGTTATTAACCAGTCCCTCAACAGAATGAATTATTTCCATTTCTCCTGATGAGCAGATAAATTGATAGAAAAAAATGAGTTGACCCCAAGTAGGTAGGGCTGAAGATGGTATATTTGCAGGACATAAAGGTGTAAATGGAATTCCTAACAGCTTCCATTGTGTCTGAGTACAGTAGAGTAAAACTAAGTGAAAGAAACAAAAACTGCTCAAGCATGATAGTGTGATAATATGGCTCTGATTCATGTTCATTTTGGATTCAAAAAACTAAGCACAATAGAAAAAAAAGATATAGACTCTGCCCTCAGGGAGCTGACAGCTATGAAAATACAAGTACAGGGTCAGATGGAAATATAAGAGTGTGATTTCTTTAGTGACAAATGTCAACCCAGGGTGTCTGTAAGTATGCTGGCAAGGACCTTAGCTCATAATATTAGGGCCAGGAAGATTCCTTGGATTGCAGTTGTAATGATGCATCAGGGTTGGCCAAATGATTAACAAGGAAAAAACATTTTATGTAGCAAGATAAGAAGGGTAAAAGAAAGATTGGAGAAACCAAGACAGAAATGAAAACTATAAATATGTGGTTTAGCATGGCTGGTGTGTAGGGGTTGGATGGTTATAAAGTAAGAAATGAGGTGGATGCAGAGAAAGAGTTAAGAAGATTGCCCTCTCTAAAAAGAGAAGGCGAGGGGAAGTCTATTGCTGAAGCAGATTCAGAATAAAGACAGCTATTTCATCAGGGTGAACCAAGCTGTATCCAGGCTGAAGGGGTGTAGCTCCAGACAGAGGAAAAGATGAAAGACACAAAAATGTAAAAGTTAGTTCTCAAAATGATTGGAGTTCTATCATTTGAGTATCTAGAAAAAGAATGTGAAGAGATACTGAGTCTGTAGCTATGGGGAAGGGAGATGAGAAAAGTTCTTAACAAATTGTCAGTTTTGCCATATGAATGTGATTCTCACCCAGAGGGAGTTTTGCCTCCCCAGTAGCTATTGATATTTGGCAATATTTGGATATGCTTCTGGTTGTCACAACTGGTGTGTGTACATTGCCACTGTCATAGTGCATAGAGGCCATGGATGCTGCTAAACATCCTACTATACACACCACAACCCCCTGCAGAGCAGTTCTATGCTGGTCTTCAACCAGCCCAATACTTTCTCCTTTCTTACTTATAATTTTCAAGAATAGCTGTAGAATATGCTGAGAATATAACATCTTGAGATAAAGGGGAGCTGAGTGGAACAGGCTGAGCTTTGTTCCAGTTTCCCCTAGAAATAGAATGTCCTTCAATGCTTTGTCCTGGCACATGATGTAACCTCCAGGGTATAAGACCCAGGGCAAGCTGCTTTCTGAGGTCCCTCAGCTGTGGTGCAAGTGGGACACGTACAGTTCAGATTCCTTCTGCCCTAGACCTTGAGAGACTGGTGCACAATGAATTCTAGGCTTCTGTTGTCCCTTGCTGCCTATCTGTTAAGTGATAAACCTGCTTCCTGTAACTAGTGTGTGTGGTGTTTTGTCTGACTGGATTCAAACAAGTTGATAACTAGTGCACAGTGAACCTGCTTCACACCGACCACATAAAATGAATTTTTCAGCCCAATAGGTCAATGGTGCCAAGGTTGAGAACCCTACTTTAAGAGGTGATAGATGATGTTATTTGAAGATTTAGAGGTTTGAGGATCAGGCAGGCATTTTAAGGGAATACACTGAATTTGAATAGCTGCTGAGCAGAATGGTGGAAATGCTTGTAATGATGGAGGAATAGATAGGGTTTGGACAAAAATCTGTGTGGCTACAAAATCATGCCCAAGATGTAAGCTAATGAACAAAATTCTACTGAATTACAAAAAGAATAAGCTGAAAGATATATATTGTGATATGGCTATAGAGGGATAGTGGGTGGGCATCCAGTTTACTCTCTGGGAGGAAGGTTTGGGGCTCATAATGGGCCAGGTGAGGCTGGGGCCATGCTCTGTGCTGCCTGACTCTAATTGCCATAGACCTCAACCCACTTGCAATCTGCCTTCTACTGCGTCTTTCTTTACTGTAACTGCTTTCACTTAGGCTGCCAATAACTATGTTACCCTTTAATTTAAGAGACAGGCTTCACTGCTTTCTTTCCTTGACATCTGAACATCTGTCTCTGTTGACCACTTGATTTTTTCCTGAAACAAGCTCCACTCAGCTTTTGTGATGCCAAAGCTTCACGGGTTTCTAGTTACAATTTTTTTAGACTCCTTCCTGCTTTTATTTCTGTATGAGATTATTAGTTTTTTACTTTTTAAAAGCCTCTATGTTCAGCCCTGTTCTCATCTCACAGCTATCTCCATCTGAATGTTTCACAAGCAACTTAAATCCCATACATGTAAAACTGAACTCCTTTCCTTTCCCTGACACGTCTGTTTGTATTTTCTTATAGCATTGAGTGATATCAATGTAAATAGAGATGATTATATTAGTTAAGATGATGAATGTGAGAGAAAACCCAAACTGATATTTGTCTAACCATTCTAGATTTTATTCTGTTAGGTAAAGAGGCCAGACGTCAGAAATTCTAGGCTTGTGTGACTGTTCCATGAAGTTTTAGAAATCATTTTCTTTGCAGTAATTCCTCTGCCGCTCCTACATTGTTCTCCTATTTAGCATTGCCACAGATAGTGGTGGGGCTTCCGCTACCGCATAATCATACTAGAGACCAGATAGAAGAAAAAGAAAGTTCTGTTCAGGAGTTCTATTTCTTCCTGATTGAGTCTTGGGAGGTTGTGTGTTTCTGGAAATTTGTCCATTTCCTCTACATTTTCGAGTTTATGTGTATAGAGATTTTCATAATATTCATAGATGATATTTTGTATTTCTGTGGTGTCAGTTGTGATATTTGCTTTTTCATTTCCAATTGAGCTTATTTGAGTCCTTTCTCTTCTATTCCTGGTTAATTTATCAAGAGGTATATCAGTTTTGTTTATCATTTCAAAGAAACAGCTTTTTGTTTTGTTCATCTTCTGTATACTATTGTTGTTTTTTATTTCATTTAGTTCAGCTCTGACCTTAGTCATTTCTTCTCTTCCACTGGTTTTGGGTTTGGTTTACTCTTGCTTTTCTAGTTCTTTGAGACTTGTCATTAGATTGTTAATTTGTGATTTTTCTGCCTTTATGTTATAGGCATTTAAGGCTATGAATTTCCCCCTTAGGATTTCTTTTCCTGAGTCCCAAAGATTTTGACAAATTGTGTCCCTTTGGTCACTCAGTTTGAGGAATCTTTTGATTTCCATCTTACTTTCATCATTTCAACATTGATCTAATGATTGTTCAGCAGCAGATTGTTCAATTTCCATGATTTTGTGTTTC
The DNA here is from genome assembly GCA_008750895.1 of Mirza zaza. Lineage (NCBI taxonomy): Eukaryota > Metazoa > Chordata > Mammalia > Primates > Cheirogaleidae > Mirza > Mirza zaza. The sequence continues at coordinate 50,260 of VSMD01032498.1, forward strand.
TCTTGGAGTTGATTTCTAGTTTTATTCCACTGTGATCTGAGAAGATACATGGTATAATTTCAATTTTTTGAATTTGTTGTGCCATGGTTTGTGGCCTAAAATATGATCAATCTTGGAGAATATTCCATGTGCTGATGAGTAGAATGAATATTCAGTAGTTTTTAGGTAAAATGTTCTCTAAATATCTATTAGCCCCAAGTGTTCTATAATCCCATTTAAGTTCAGTTTTTCTGTATTTTCTGCTTGGATGATCTATCCAGTTCTGTCAGTGGAGTGTTGAAGTCCCTGGCAGTTATTATGTTGCTGTTTCTTTCTCTACTTAGATCTAATCTGAGCACTTCTGTGTTAGGTGTAGCAATGAGATTGAAGAAGTGATAAAAAATATTTCAACAAAAACAATCCTGGGACTGGATGTATTCACAGCCAAATTTTACAAGACCTTCAAAGAAGAGTTGGTGCCCATTATTCAAAAACTATTCTGTAGCATCAAGAAGGAAGGAATCCTCCTTCAAGTCATTCTGTGAAGCCAATATTACCTTGATAAAAAAGCCAGGAAAGGACACACACAAAAAGAAAACAACAGACCAATATCCCTTATGAATATAAATATAAAAATTCTCAATAAAATACTAACAACCTGAATTCAACATCATGTCAAAAAAAATAATCCACCAAGACCAAGGGGGCTTCATCCCAAGGATGCAAGGATAGTTTAACATATGTAAATCAATAAAAGTGATTTGCCACATAAACAAAAGCAAAAAAAAAATCATATGATCATTTCAATAGATGTAGAGAAAGCATTTGATAAAATTCAGCACCCTTTCATGATAAAACCCCTCAAGAAATAAGGCATAGAAGGTACATATCTCAAAATTATAAAAGCCATTGCAATAAGCCCACAGCCAGCATCATACTGAATAGAGAAAGTTGATAACATTCCTACTAAGAACTAGAAAAAGACAAGGATGCCCACTGTCACCACTTCTATTCAACATAGTGCTGGAAGTTTTTGCCAGAGTAGTCAGGAAAGAGAAAGAAATTAAGGGTATCCAAATCGGGAAAGAGGAGGTCATACTATCACTTTTTGCAGACAATATGATCTTATACCTAGAAAACCCTGAAGATTCCATCAGAGACTGCTGGAATTGATAAATAAATTGAGTAAAGTCTCAGATTACAAAATCAATGTACATAAATCAGTAGCATTCCTATACACCAATAACAGTCAAGCTGAGAGTAAAATCAAAGACTCGACACCATTCGCAATTGTTACAAAGAAAATAAAATAGTTAGGAATATACTTAACTAAGGAGGTGAAAGATCTCTGCAAAGAGGACTATGGAACATTAAAGAAAGAAGTCATAGAGGATACAAACAAATGGAAAAACATCATGCTCATGGATCTGTAGAATCAACATTGTTAAAATGTCCATACTACCCAAAGTGATTTACAGATTCAATGAAATCCCTGTCAAAATACCAACATCATATATCACAGACCTAGAAAAAATAATCCTATGTTTCTTTTGGAGCCAGAAAGAGCCCAAATAGCCAAAACAACGTTAAGCAAAAGGAACAAATCTGGAGGCATCACATTACGAGACTTCAAACTATATTACATGGCTATAGTAACTAAATCAGCATTGTATTGGCACAAAAATAGAGACATAGACCAATGGAACAGAACAGAAAACCCAGATATAAAACCATCCACATACATCCAACTGATCTTTGACAAAGCAGACAATAATGTACAATGGGAAAAATAAGCACTATTCAACAAATGGTGCTGGGAAAATTGGATACCCACATGCAGAAGAACTAAACAGGATCCATGTCTCTCACCACTCACAAAAATTAATTCAAGATGGATAAAAGTCTTAAATGTAAGGCATGAAACAATAAGAACTCCAGAAGAAAATGTTGAAAAAATTCTTTTAGATACTGGCCTAGGCAAAGAATTTATGAAGAATACTCCAATGGCAATCACAGCAACAAAAAAAATAAATAAATGGGACTTAATTAAATTAAAAAGTTTCTGCATAGCCAAGGAATAATTACAGAGGAAATAGACAACCTACAGCATGGGAGAAAATATTTGTAAGCTATACATCTGTAAGCTATACATCTAATAACCAGAATCTACAAAGAACTCAAGCAAATCAGCAAGAAAACATAAAACAACTTCATTAAAAAGTGGTCAAAAGACATGAACAGAAGCTTCTCAAAAGAGGATAAATGGTCAATAAACATATGAAAAAATTCTCAATGTCACTGATAATCAGGGAAATGCAAATCAAAACCAGAATGAGATATCGCCTTACCCCAGTTAAAAGGCCTTTATTAAAAAGTCCAAAAATAGTAGGTGCTGGCATGGAGGCAGAGAGAAAGAACGCTTAGACACTGTCGGTTGGACTGCAAATTAGGACAATCTCTATGGAAAACAGTATGGAGATTTCTCAATGAACTATAAGTAGACCTACCATTTGATTAAGCAATCCCATTACTGGGTATTTACCTAAAGGAAAAGAAGTTATTTTATCAAAAAGACACCTGCACTTGAATGTTTGTTATAGCACAATTCACAATTGCAAAGTTGTGGAATCAACCCAAATGCCCATCAATACATGAGTGGATTAACAACATGTGGTATATGTATACCATGGAATACTACTCAGCGACAAAGAAGTATGGCTTAATGCCTTTTGAAACAATTTGGATGGATTGTAAAAACAAGCACCACATGTACTCACTATTAGATTGGAACTAATCAATGAACACACATGTTCATAGAGTGAAATAAAACTCAACGGAAATCAACCACTTCTAGAAAGTAAATACTTAGAGCCAGAGTTGATCATGAGAAATTAAATTTTCATAAACATATGAAAAGTTGAAAACCTACCTAATGGGTACAATCAACACTATCTGGGGGATGGGCAGACTTATAACCATGACTCAAGCATTATAAAATTGATCCATGTAACCAAAAATATTTGTACCCCAGTAACACTTTGAAATAAAAGAAAAGAAGCAAAAGAAAGAACACAAGTGTACTCAATACTACTCCTTATAGCTCTGAATTTAGTCACATGCCCACACCAAGCTTCAAAGGAAGCTGTCCAATGTGACTTTATTCCATGCAGCCCTGAGCCAGCTGAACAGATGATTCTAGTGTCATCTGATGGACAGTAGGCACTAGCAATTCTTGCTATGTAGTCCAACTCCTAGAGATCTAAGCAGGCTTCTCTTTTCTTCTCCCATTCTCATATCTCACACCCATTCAGTTCCATATCTATTGACTCCAGCTTTGAAATTTTCAAATACGTTTAGTTTTGTTTCCATTCCTACTGCTATAGCCTCTTAACAAGTTTTTTTTACCTGTAGTCTTGGATGTAAGAAATTTATTCACTTCATCAAAGATAGATTATTAAAACAAACAATCAATCCCCCAAATTCATTGTTACTCTTTTGTAAAAATTACTATTAACTGCACAGTTGTGTCTAAATTTATTAATATTAACTTTTATGTCTTCTATAATTTCCCAGTGACTTGAAAAATAAAGAAATTTTCTTTCTAAAATGCTCTCATGACTTGCTAAAAGCCTGATATCTCCCTAAAATTTCAGTGTATCTCTAGAAAATTTAATTTCTCATGATCAACTCTGGCTCTAAGTATCTACTTTCTAGAAGTGGTTTATTTTAAGGATGGATGATGCCCCTATTTTGTGCTTTGACTAGAGTCAGACATAAGACTTAGCTACTTTACTTGAATGACAGGTTAAAAGTAGGCCAGACATGGTGGCTCACACATGTAATCCCAGCACTTTGGGAGGCTGAGACAGTAGGCTGAAGTTGGAGACCAGGTTGGGCAACATAATTGAGACTCTGTCTCCATAAAGAAAGAAACCTCCAGGCATGATGGTGCATGTCTGTAGTCCCAGCTATTAGGCAAACTGAGGTGGAAGGATTGCTTGAGCCTTGGAGTTGCAGGTTGCAGTGAGCTATGATTGTGCCACTGAACTCTAGCCTGGGTAACAAAGTGAGACTCCATCTCCAAAAAAAAAAGTAATTACTATGTATTGAGTGTTGGTTTTGTGATCAATAGAATGAATATTTGATGATACCGGAGATTAGCACTGAGCAATGTAAACAGCTTTAAAACTGAAGATGAGGCATTCTTATTTTTTCATCTTTTTTTGTCAGTTCCCTTTTCTTTAAGTAGCCTAAATAAAAGAAATTTTCAAGTCTTTCTCAGCTTAAATCCAAGCTGTAAATGTACAAAGAACAAAAATCTTGAAAATGAACTCTATCACTTAATTGTATTTAGATCCCCATAATAAGAAGTACCACTTGCTGAGAGCTTTCTGTGTGCTAAGCACTGGGTTAGGCACTTCACACACAGCTAATTTATCTGCTCTTTTCTTTCTCTTGGTTTGATTTTAGATGAGGCAAAATTCACTTTAGCTACTTCACCACGATCTTCTCTCTCTTTCCTATTTTGTTTTCCACATTGGTCCTTTCAATCTCTCTCTTTATTCCATTAATTCTGTTATATTCCCAATGCAGTTTAGTTTCATCTCTTTTGTTGCCTGCTAACTCGTTTCCTCAGGGACTCATCTTTTATTTCAATAAGTTGTCAAGGTATATTTCCTGCCTCAAGTGGAATGCTTAAATTAAGATAATAGCATTATTTTATCCTACTACTCATGCCCTATAATTTTCTTAATGCTTTCTCCCTCCTTCCCTTCTCTGTCCTTTCCTTTTGTCTCTCTGCTCTTCTCCCTCCTTCCATCCCCCACACTCTCTGGACTTTGTGCTGTACTTCTTGACTGTAACAATCCTCCTTTGTGTTTGGCTGCTGTATTCTCACCCGTGTCACTGCTCATGTTTTGGAGGGCTTTACCTGAGTCTCTAAGGAGTGGAGTATGTATTTCTGCCATGAATTTCTATATTACGCTTTTTGTATCTTTAGTAATTTCCTTTTCTATTTTTTTCCTAAAATCTTTCTATTTTAAAACAAACTCTTCTCCTTTATTTTTCCAAAACCATCTTGAACTTACTTTTCCCTCCCTATCATCCTACCTTTTTCTATTCTATGCATGAAACATCTTGATAAAATGTATACTCATTGTCTCCTCTTCCTCACCTCCCACTCACTGCCCTGTCTATTCCCACTCACTGCCCACTCTACTACCCTGTCTATTCCTGTCTGTCTTAGGTTTCTTTGAGATCAATAAATTTATTTTTACTATGGTCATTGCTGACCACAATGTCACTAAGTCCAATAGACAATTTTTAGCTTTCTTATTGCCTGATGGTTGACTCTTAGTTTCTCCTTTCTCTTTTTTATTTTGGGGGCACATTAAACTTTTTAATGTCTTGATGAGAAGATTTGATAGAGAAAAAAGGCTATATAGAAAATGGAAGTCTACCTCTCACTGCTGACCTGTTTCCCTGTGTCCACTTCCAAGAGGAAACCACTTTTAACAGTCTCTTATCAATCTTCTCAAATAAAAATAAATGCAAATGTATTCATATCCATTCAACACCTCTACTCAATTTTTAATTAAGGATCCAATGTGTTGTTCTATAACAAGTATTATATCTTGTTCTGTTGCTGTGTTTGCTTAAAATATTTTGCAAATTGTTTCTTGTCAAAGATGAATCCCTTTCTTTTTAATTGTAACATAATAGTCCACTGTACAACAACACCACTGTTTATTTAACTGATTTTACAGAGTGCTTTTATTTTTCACTCTGTAATTATTCATTAGTCTCAAGAAGGAGCCCTGGAGATATTCAAAATATAATAGAAAAATGTTGTTATAAATCAGTTCATCAGTGCAGATAGAACAACTAAATGATTCTCCTGGGTCTTTCCCAAGGGGCTAGATCTTTGCTTGGTCTATAAATATAAAATAAAGTTAAAGGACAGGATGCATTTGGTTTTTAGTTCTGAAATAGTGTGGAGCAGCTTTCCTCCTACAACATTTGGCATTTAGAGATGACCTTGGCCAGCATTTCATCAATTGCACACGTCTAGGTGGTTGTCACTGTTGAGTCCTCTTAATGTGGAAGCCCGTGTATTTCAGTCCTAAGAAATGCTCCTGCATAACATTTCTGCTTATTTATTCCCCTCCATTTTCTATGGTTTTTACGTTTTCTGTTCTTTAGACATGGGTCCTCTTGGACTAATCTTCTAATGTTCTTATCTTTTCTCTATTAGTATATATTTATTTGTCTTTCCTCTAATTTCTGGGATAGTTTCTCAAATTTACCTTCTGTATCAGTTTCCTATTGCTGTTGTAACAAATTACCACTAACCGCTAGCTTAAAACGACACAAATTTATTACCTTACAGTTCTGGAGGTTGGAAGTCTGAAATGGGTCTCATGCGGCTAAAATCAAGGCCTGTTATACAGCTGCATTTCTGGAGGCTCTAGGGAAGAATCTATTTTCTTGCATCTTCCAGCTCCTGGAGGCTGCCTGCATTCGTTGGCTCATGACTTCTTTCCATCTTAAAAGCCAGCAATGGCTCATTGACTCATTTTCATATGGTTTAGCCTTGGAACTCCCTCTTCTGGATTTAAGAATGCTTGTGATTACAGTGGGCCCATCTAGGTAATCCAGGCTACTCTCCCTATTTTAAGATCAGTTTATTAGTAATTTCAATTCCATCTGCAACCTTAATTCCTCCTTGCCATGTAACCTAATAAATTCATAGTTTTCAGGGATTAGGACTTGGACACCATCAGGGGCCTTCACATTTCCTATCACACCTTCCAAACTTACAGTTTTTTCCACTGCAAAATGTTCCCTTTCATAGGATACTTTTCTCTTCATTTTAAAAAATTATTTCAATCTCTCTAAGGGTATTAATCAGGGAATGTTTATTACCCTAGCTTTTAGGTTTTCTCTTCTCTGCATGGTCTGTTTCCTCCTTGTCTCCCACTTCCTTTTTTAGTCTTGTTCTCTACCTTTCACCTTAAAAGGTTTTTCCTAGACAATTTGTTAGGCTTGGTCTCTGTTGTTCGTGTGGAATGGCTGAACTTTGGTAGCTGATAATATTTTGTTTTCTACTTGTTTTCAATAGAGAGGGACCACAAAGATGCTTGAAAACACTGCTGTTCCCCCTATTCTATTTTTATTTTTTTCCCCACCATTTCTTTTTTCCAACTCTTCCTCATCCTTTACTTCTCAGCTGAAATGACACCTTTCAAGGGTCAACATTTTTAATTTCCTAGATTGGGCAAAATATACCTGGTAAAGGATCCAGTTACATTCTGTATTTTCTTTTCCAAACCATCACATTTTTAATGATGTCCAACACACAGTACCTTAGTTGAATCTATTGGGATCAGAGAGAGATGGAAACACATGGGTTAGTGTTGGGGGCACAGTAATTGCGAAGTAGTGGCCCTGCTTACCTTCCTCTTTAAAAGGGCAAAGCAAAAAGAGTAGTAAAATATCAGACAGATCAGATATAGAAAGAGTATTCTGATGCAGCTAGGGGAGGCTGATCCTTGAAATGATGAGACTTTCACTCTCTAGCTCTTTTGACACAAAGTTTTCTTTTATCCTAGGTTGTACCTAAAGTGGGCAGGTAAACCTAGTTTCAATTGGTCATGACTAGTCTATCACAATGTGCTCTGTTTTTATCCCTTTGACTCTAATTCACTAAGTTTAGTTTGTTTCTCTCAGGTTCTGATTTGCAATTACCTCTGTTTGCAAACCATGCAGATTTCCTTCTCTGATATTTTGACCTCAGCTCCCTGCTCGTGATTACCAATTTGGCATCACATTCAAGTTCCAGTAAGAAACTCGCTCTCCTTATTCTAAGCCAGTTGGAATTTCCTTTTTTTTTGAAAATTTTATTTATTTATTTTTTATTTTAGCATATTATGGGGGTACAAGTGTTAAGGTTACATATATTGCCCATGCTCCCCTCCCCCCTCGAGTAAGAGCTTCAAGTGTGTCCATCCCCCAAATGTTGCACCTCTTACTCATTGTGGTTGTATATACCCATCCCCTCCTCCCCCCTCCCACCTGCCCGACACCCGATAAATGTTATTCCTATATGTCCACTTACGTGTTGATCCATTAATACCAATTTTCTGGTGAGTACATGTGGTGCTGGTTTTTCCATTCTTGAGATACTTCACTTAGTAGAATGGGTTCCAGCTCTATCCAGGAATATACAAGAGGTGCTATATCACCATTGTTTCTTAAAGCTGAGTAGTACTCCATGGTATACATATACCACATTTTATTAATCTACTCATGAATTGATGGGCACTTGGGTTGTTTCCACAGCTTTGCAATTGTGAATTGTGCTGCTATAAACATTCGAGTGCAGGTGTCTTTTTCACAAAGTGACTTTTGATCTTTTGGGTAGATGCCTAGTAGTGGAA
>VSMD01032499.1:0-22424 GCA_008750895.1 Mirza zaza
GGGGGCGGGTATATACATACATAATGAGTGAGATGTGCACCATCTGGGGGATGGTCATGCTGGAAACTCAGACTTGTGGGGGGAGGGGGGAAAGGGCATTTATTGAAACCTTAAAATCTGTACCCCCATAATATGCTGAAATTAAAAAGAAAGAAAAAAAAAAGAACACGCAATTTTTAATTGTCAATTAAGAAGGAAGGAAGGAGAGAATGATCAAAGGAATGGGAAAAGGAAGGGAGGGAGGGAGGGAGGGAGGGAAGGAAACAAAGGGAGGGAGGAAGAAAGGAAGGAAGGAAGAAGAAAGGAAGAAAGAAAGGAAGGAAAGAGGAAAGGAAGAAAGGAAGAAAGGAGATTTTAAAATTAATGTATCTACTTATTTGAAAAGACTACACAAATAGCCTGAGGAGTCTCAGAGAAACCAGCTCTTAAAAACATAGTGACAACAAGTCACCCCCTGGGTTTCACTATTAATTTCTAACATCTCTAAAAGAAGATTTATAATATAAAAAAAACCCAAAACTTCAGTCTAGACTAATGAACTTTCAAAAATTCCTGAAGTTTTACATCAAGACATTTAGCCATATAAGATACAAGTTCTCCTGAGTAATCTTTAAAAATTCCATGTATATCTGTAGGGGAAGCCTGGGACCCTATTAAAAAATTAAATTAATTATTTATTCAGCAATTTATTAACATTATTAATTATTCAACAATTTATTAACATTCTGATTTCATTATGGCAAAGCAACCACACATCACAGAAACTTCAGCATAAAAAGTGGTTAGCAAAAATCCCTATTTTTGCTGGTGTTGCAGAACACTTACTGTGTCACGGACACACTGGACAACATCCCCCTCACAGCATCCGTCGTACTTGGAAGAAACATCTTCTATGAGGGAGGTAAGCTCCTTAAATTCAATCTTGGGAAATTTCTGACTGAGTACAGCAATATTTCTGGAAAGAGAATTGATGAACCACTAAAATAATTTGATCAGCAAGTAAAACATGTGGGAGTCCTTTACCAATACGATATAAATAGCTCCGAAAAGCATTTGCTACTTTTGATTTATTAAAGAAGTCTTTATCACGTAAATGATGGCAGGTTGCACAGCCTGCAGAATCACTAATATTAGGCTGATATTTTGAGCCTCCCAGAGTCCTGAATATGAGCGAAAAATAAAAGCCCTGAGCGATGTGCTCTCTTCCGTAATCATTATAGCAGGACACCTTGTGGAAGAGCCACCACTTCCTACTGCGAGCCCATAGCAGACATAGATAATCCTTTCCTGCTCACCTACTTGAAATCTCAAAAATTTTCTCAAGACATTGTTTTAGCACCATTACTAATTGGTTGAACTATCCATGCAAAGTTGTCTCTTCATCATTAAGGTCAAAGATCAATGGATAAGTCTTGTCTAAACACGTCAGGGGGTCTAAAAACCCTGGCTGGGAACTCCCAGACCTGTTCACATTTCCAATTAGCCAAAATATATCTCAGAAGTAGCCCCTGTTTCTCTTTGGGGGTTTCCCCAAATCTCCTAATCTTCTCTCATCTGACCTAACAGTCTGGTTCTGAGCTATCCATGTAGGCTCAGACCCACCTAGTCCCCTGGGACACTAGGAAGAATATAAATAAAAATGTATCAACCATTTAACAAAAATAGGACACAGACAACAAAATGCAAGTAGGGACAAGACACATAGTATAAAACTCACATAAAGTTTAAGACTTTGGTTCCAAATTTCAAATATGCCCCACAGACGTTCTTTTGATAAGAAGAAAATGCTTTTAAATATTGTATGACAGGTGCTGCCTGAAGAAGAAAAAGAAAATTCTTTTGAAACAAGAGCAAAATCTCTCACTATTATCTTATTTTTTTTTAACTACATGTCAATCAAACCATTACAAAGTTTGTTCAGAGGCAGAAAATCTACGAAATTTTTATTTCAGTAAACTTATATACCAAAAGAAATGTGCATTTGTGGCACTTTACAAAGTTGGGACCAGTCTTCCTGGTGACTGAATTGCACCTGGGTAGGAAGGTGCGTGACGCTTCCCTAGGTGGGCAGTGTGCTGTGAGCATGGCCATCTCTACTGAGGTCATCCGTGTATGGGTAGTCAAGGGGGCGTGTCAAAGAGAGAAGATAAAATGTCCTCTGTCATCCTGGGTATTCACTCACTAGGGCTTCCTTCCCACTTACAAAGAAAACAAAACCAAAAGACAGACCCTGGAAACGAGTGACTGTCTTTCAAGGGTCTCAGGTAAAGAGACTATTTAGACGAGCAGCTAGTGACCAGCGGGCTGCACATCAGCGAATGGGGCCAAAGAATGTCGCGTACGGTGAACTGGCCTTGTGCTGCAGTTTAATTTTAAGTAAGGGCCTGGACCTGTGGTGTTGGGTGATTCCGTCTTCTTTTGATGAAACAGATGTGACACCCACCCTCGTTTGAAAGCAGATGACTTTGTGTCGCTCTTCACAGCACGCGCCAGCCACCTCCTCAAACCGAGCAGCAACGCTTAGAAGCGTCGGGGCAAAGACAAAGGGGTTCCTTCTGGCAACTTCATACACATAGCTATAAAAGAGTTAAAAATGAAAAAAGGGAGAGAAGAGAAAAGGAAGAAGCAGGAAAGGAGAGAATGAGCGGTAGACGAGGGAAGGGAGGGGAAATGGGAAGGGAGAGAAACGACACGAAGAGACAAGGAGAGCCAGTTGCAAAACTGAAGGGAAAAGGAAGAAAGGTTTCTCATTATAGAAAACTTCAATATAAGGCAGCATGATTCAGTTCCCATAAGAATCCTCTAGAGTCCTTATCTTTGAAATAACTAACTGAAAAGTAGAGGTGGTGGCTGCCATGCTAATCCCAAACAGCGAGCTACGGCTGTTCTTACCCCTTCCCCGTGCTGCCAGGTGGTCGGCAGTTCTCCCTCCCGTGTTCAAAGCACAGCTATGTATACACACTCTGTCTGCTCCATCTAAGATTTGGGGATCATATTTACTAATGTTCGCATAAACTTGTGATTTAAGGTTCAATGAGCACACCAGCTTTCCAGAAAAATCTTTGCTTTTGCAATGACTGCATTATTAAAAACAGATTTTTTGTGCTAAACACTCAGTAATGTAATATCTTCCTGACTTAAAAGCTACAACTTCCCCTTGGGAAGAATATATCGTTTCCTCCACTGTGCTTTCTAGCAATTTAGCACCATGCATACACTTCTGCTCTAGGAGTTATCACATTAGGAGATACGCTTTATTGGTATGCGGGTCTTAAAGTAGGGTCCATATCTTATTCATATTAATATTCTCGACACTGAGCACAGAATCTGACACACGATACATATTGAATGAATTAATGAATCAATCAATCAATCAACCCAGCCACGTTCCTTTAAGATAGGTACTGGATTTGGCCTAAGAATAATTCTTTAATTACACCATTTTTCTACTAAGATTAAACTTACCGATTTAGAAAAGATTTTCTGCTATTTTTAAAAGCCTGGCATTTCTCTTCAGGATCCAGAGTAGGGAAAGGAGGCAGAAATGCTACATCAGCTTTCTTGTTAAAGAAAAAACAGGGTCTTCTTTCAAAGCCAACCTTACTGCAGCAGTGTGAAAGATTATGCTTTTGTGGCAACCCCTCCATAGCGCATATTTTTTCCTGTAAAACATCATTCTGGACAATAAAGGGGAAAAGGACAATTTTTAGTCATGGTATTAGGTCTACCTTCTTAGAAAACACAATGGGCACAATAAACGATCAGCGTTACCCTTTGGGAAAGAGATTACAGTTTTCCCACTATGACCAACAGAGCTTTTTACCCACACCATTGACAACCATCCCACACTTTGGGAGCTTTTCTCTGTATTATCACAAGACCCCTTAACCTCTTACTCTTTCCTTGCTACCTATATTTCCTTTCCATCATGGCTTTTCTCTTCATCTCCCAAAGAGACAATATGTGGGTAGATTAACGTACTGGAAAGTGTTTAGAAGTAGTGTTTAGTAGTAATTTTCTAGATATGCAGATGGAGACTCAGAGGAGGCCGGAAAAGAAGCTGTGACAAAAGAATGAATAGAGAGAGAGGCAGCTATGGTGGGTGTCTCTGTACTTTAATGTGCATTTTCAGGCTGCTGGCCGCCTCCTCTGCCTGTATACATACGGCATACTGTATACATAAGGCATACGCATACATACTGCAAGGACATAGCCAAGTTCTGTGCATTGTAAAACAGAATCATTATCTCTCCTGAGGAAAGTACCTATCCTAAATACTGAAAGCAAAATAAAAATGATATGCCTAGATTATCTTTCTTTTCACATTTTCAAGCCAGAAATTCTCTCGGTGTTGACAAACAACCTTCTGTGTTTAAGAAACACAAGCAATTTACTTACAGGTAATTTGAAACACTCTGGGAGGGTCTTGTTAGCAACACATCTATCTTTGTATTCTACCATGTCTTTCACCAGAATTTCCACATCTTCGAAGGTTGCTTCCTGAACAGACTGAGCAAATGCAATGATGGTGCTGCAAGAGTTCACACAGCATACACAGTGATCATTTGCAGATATTCCATTTATGTTCAACAAAAACTCACAGGAACATCCCAACTAGCCTCAGGGACTTACCTAAATATGAAAGCAACAAATTTTACAACTATTTGACAGTTCAATTGTCTCACTTAAATTGTATAATTAATGTCATATTTACTTTTTTGATATGGTTTCTATTTAATTAAATTAATTTTTTGAAGCATTGACATTTCTGGAATGTATCAGATAAGATTACAATAAACCTCATCAAAAAGAGTTTAGCACAACTCACATGTATTCAATATTATCTTCTATAAATTTCTGGGTGATCCCGGAGTCATCTGAAAGACAAGAATATTTAGGTTATTGCAACTCCTGGTATTTGAACATTTTCCCAGGAAATAATTATGCATGGTGTTTAAGTGTAGAAAGTGTAAAATAGAACGCTGATGGTAGAAAATACTTTGGCATATTTAACAAGAAGGAAAGAAGTCAGATGATGCAAATAGGAGATCTTACAGCTGATTATGTGCTCAAGAGATAGTAATTAAATTTAATTGATTAGAAATAATCCTAAACTGACCAGACTTTAAATTTGTCATTTATAGCTCCCTAGATAATAAATGTCAAGCACAAACATGATTTCCATGATAAATGTTTGCCCTTTATGACTAGAGAAGTAATATAAAGATTAACTGATGGGCAATGTAATGTCATCACAGGACTTGATGAAAGATGCACCAGTCAGACACTGATATTTATATCATCTCCCGGCTCACCTAAGATCATGGATTCCCTCCCAAAAAACTCATACTAAACAGAGTACATTTATTTGCTCACATAGACTACATTTATGGAGTCCTTATTTTTTGCAAATTATTATGCTGGACACCAGGAAACAATCAACAATGGCTAAAACATCCCCCCTGCGCCTCAGGTTCCTAAGCACTCTAGCAGAAATGACTCGTGGACATGACTGTTATCCAACTTAGAATGTGGCTGACTACTTGACAAGAATGATTTATGATTCCCTGGGTGAGAAGACAAAACAGGATCACAGAAGGAGTGGCATACGAGTTGATCGTGAAAAGATGTAAAAAATTTAGCTAGCAGAAAAATGAAGAGCCTATCTTTCTGTGTGAGAATGATGTGAGTAAAAGCACAAAAGTGAAAAATCTTGAGATGTATTTGGGGAAAGTCAATCAATTTTAATGAGAAAGTGGGTCATACAGAGGAATAGTGGGACCTAGGATAGAAAGGGCCTGGGTACAGATTATGGGAGTCTCACTTACAGAGCTGAGGAGTTCAGGCTCCAGTTGGAAGCCATGGAGAACCACTGATAATGTTTACATAGGATAATAATAGGATCATTCCTATACACTAAGAAATACCAGTCAGGTAGTGATATATCTAATATATGGGGACCTCTCACAGTGCCTGACAATTAGAAAGTGGCAAGAACTACTTTCCAGATAAATGGATGGAAAAATGGATGGAAGGGAAAAAATAAGAAGGCGATTAGGGGACTTTTATAATTTTCCTATTAAGAATTCAGTAGGATCTGAATTTTGGTAGAAGTAATGGAAATAAAAAGAAAAACATAGATTAAAAAAAGACATTAAAGAGACAAAAATTCACAGGATTTTGGGACAAATTTTTACAATGGGAAAGGAGAGAGAGAGGGACCTCAAAAATGACGACTGTGTTCGAGCCCTCTGACTGGTCCTACTGGCAGGTATTGTGGGGGTTATCACACCGAAACTGAGAAAGACACGATCCACACCTTCAGAGCCATTGCGATGCCAAGGGAACATTTGCTCAAGTTACAAAAAGGTGTTCCTTCCAGGCCAGAGGGATTACAAAAAGACACCTCCTCTAGACAGGTGAAGTTCGAAATGTTTCCCTTTGGACAAGAGAAATATAAAAGTCATCCCTTCCTCCAGACCAAGACTGCCTTGGTCAGGCTTTGGGGGACTGTACAAAATGCCCCATTCTGCACACCCTAAAGATGTTCACCATGTAGTTGGTAGAGCTGTTGGTCAACCAAAGGTCTACCAGAAAAATCACAACTCATATTTATTGTTCCATTTTTATCATAAACTATACACATTTGCAAGAAATACTAATATTTTAAAATACAGATTGTATCTCCCTGTAATACTTTCTATCCTGCCACATGCTCCTGATCATTTTCTAGGTATGATAACCATCTCTAATTATAGACTTGGTAATATGACTATCAAAATAAAAATTCTAGAAAGGTTAGTTTGGGATAACTGATCAGTTTATATAATAAAATAGTGAGAGGGGAAAAAACTGAAGAATTAAACTGAAAGAAAACAAGCTTAAAAAAATAGAAATGATCCGACTTCGGTCAAGCTTTAGCTGATATATAAGTAAATGTCTTACCTACATCCTGAGGCTTTGTGGGCAGAGTTAGGGATTCAGTAAAAAAGAACAAGAAAAAAACAAAATCTGTACATTTTAACTGTTTCATTTTTTATAGAAGTCACATTCATAAAAGAAAGTAATGTGGCTGAGGAACATCAAGTTTTTATATCATTCTTTGTCATTACTAGTAAAAAAGTAACCTGTTTAACCTATTTTGAAATACTGAACATTCAACTTTTATTTAAGGGTGCTGCAGAATTTCCTGCTAATTATTAACTAAGAAAAATTGCCTCTGTGTTTCCCTGGAAAAATCTTTGAGTTGGAAGTAAAGTCCACAGACTAAGTATGCATATTACCTAACCAAATAGCAACCCCCTAAAACCTTGAAATACCACAAATGTTAAAGGAAAAATGACTAGAATAGATATGATTCAGCAATCTCCCTTCTGGGTATATATTTACAGGAAATGAGATATCTATACTACATGTTCATTGCAGTATAATTCACAATACCCAAGATGTGGAAACAAGTGTCAGTCAACATATGAATAAAGAAATTGTGATTTGTGTGTATGTATATACACATATATACACACACATAGACACGCACAGTGGAATACTATTCAACCTTAAAAAGAAGGAAATTCTGTCATTTGAGACAACATGGACAAACCTGGAAGACATTAAATGAAATAAGCCAGACATAGAGGAAAAAATACTGCATAATCTCACTTATACGTAGAGACTAAAAAAGTTCAATTAGAAGTAGAAAGCAAAATGGTGGTTACCAGGTGCAGGAGGTAGGGGAAGTGAGGAGACGCTGGTCAAAGGGTGCAAAGTTTCAGTTATGTAGTATGAGTAAGTTCTAGAGATCTAATGTTCAGCACAGGAAATATAGTTAATAATATTGCATTGTATACTTGGAATTTGCTAAGAGGTGCTAGGTCTTAAGTATTCTGACCATCTTAAAAAAAAGGTAACCATGTGAAAAAATGGATATGTTAATTAGCATGACTATAGTACTCAGCTTATTATGTATATTTATAACAAAACATCACATTATATACTTTAAATATATATAATTTGCATTAATAATTTTTTAAAAATAAAATAAAGAAAAAAATTTTGAAGGCAATGGAAGGAAGCCAATGGGACAATTTGACAAATAATGAGAGGAGAACATTAAATTTTTAAAAAAGAACATGAAATTTTTAAATTTTTTAAAATTTAAAATATAGATTTCATGAATCTATATCAACATAAACTAAAATAAAAATGGGGGAAGCAAAAGCTCGTCTCTGCAGAAGAATGCCAACTAACAAATGCAATTAGAAATAAAGCATAAACCTTTGTAGCTGCCATAATAATAACTGATTTAGGCCAGTTTCGTGAATGCATTGGTTAAAATGATTGCATTTATTGAATTGGTGGAAAATTATGGGGCAATAGCATATAAGTAGTTTCAATGTGTCACTTCACTGATCACTTATTAATTCCAAAGAGTAAAAGACACTAATGCAGGTGACTACATAAACAGGGGCATAGTCATTTTATGGATTATTATTTGTCTTTAAAACTAATGAATATAAAAATATATAATATCAGGGGAAACATTTACTATATGGCATTTGGAGAAAGAACAGAATCTAAACTTTTACATTATATGTAGACAAAGGCAAGGTGAACAGACCCATTAAACCAAAGAAAGGGATGGAGAGAGAGAGAGAGACAGAGAGGGAGATTGAGAGATCAATTTTGTTTCCAAATTATGCAACTGTGTGGTTAGCATCTCAGCATCTTTGGTTGTAGCTGGTGGCCAGTATTGATTGTGTTAACCTCTCATTGTTCTAATTGGCCTCTGTTCTAATTGGCCTTTAGTCAGAGAATTAAAAGAAAAAAAAGAACATATTGCTAGGTATATTCAATTATTAGTCAGAGATCAATTTACTTTTTATTTTCTTCTCAGATACGTTTTTTATTTCCAATTACTGGTTCACACCTGGCAATTATAAGAAAATAACTCCAACTTATCCATTGCACAAATTTAGCCCTCCCTACCATTAATAAGAATGTGATATTTTTATGACCACATGAAGTAAAATAGTAGTCTGTGCTTAGTTAGTAACTTAATGTATCGAAATGAGTTTTCTTCCCTGTCATTTTATATTTACCTGGAATTATCTGATTGCTAACTCCCTCATTAACGAGTAAATTATTTTGAAACTTGCTCAGATAAATATGCCTAACAAGTTTTGCTTCAACAATATAGATACATACATATACATCCAGACACTGGGAAAAAAAGAGAGACAGAAGTATAATCAAAAGCCTGAGAAAATCCTGGAAACTATAAGACAGATGGGATCACATTGGGGAAATATTAGCAGAGAGATGATGTCAGTTCTTCCCAAAAGCATTCTAGAGAGATTCCAAGTCCAAAGAATACAAAGAGTAGATATGGACCACGTGGAAATAATCAGGAGAATAAGCAAAAAAGCTACATTCTGAACAGCTAAATTAGAATGCCCTCTACCACCACACACATCTCTGTAACGTACTTGGGTAACAGTGGTTGGTATCTTTGACAACTAGGTCAAAAGCCAAAAATGACTCTTTCTTAGTTTGGATTCCCCCAAAGCAGACTTGTAGACAAAGACTTGTACTATATTTGGAAGGTGATTGGAGGAGGCACGAGTGAGGAAGTGAGACCAAGAAGGGAGAAAAGTCAATAAAAACAGTGTCAACGAGAACAGTAACAGCGTAGCAACTGGGGTACCATCCTGTTGGGAAATGAGAGGTGGAAGATGTCCTAGAATCATCCGACAGAGGATTGGGAAGCTGGGTTGTCATTCCATCCACCGAGGTATACATTAGCAAGGAGACTAACCAAGAGTAATGAATAATTTTGTAATCAGGTAATGGACTTGAAATCTTCCTTCTTGTCTAATGTATGCTTTCAGTGTTATAAATTTTCTTTAAGTACTGTTTTAGTGGCATCCTACAAATTCTGAGACATTGCTTTTCATTTTCATTCAGATCAAAGTATTTTTAAACATGCTTCTTTTTTTCTTTTTGAGACAAAGTCTCACTCTGTTACCCTGGCTAGAGTACCGTGGCGTCAGCCTAGCTCACAGCAACTTCAAACTCCCAGTTCAAGTGATCCTCCTGCCTCAGCCTCCCGAGTAGCTGGGACTACAGGCATGCGCCACCACGCTTGGCTAATTTTTTCTATATATGTTTAGTTGGCCAATTACTTTCTTTCTGTTTTTAGTAGAGACGGGATGTCGCTCTCGCTCAGGCTGGTTTCAAACTCCTGACCTTGAGTAATCCCCCTGCCTCGGCCTCCCAGAGTGCTAGGATTGCAGGCATGAGCCACGGTGCCCGGCCTCTTAAATATGCTTCTGATTTCTTCTGTGATCCATAAGTTGTTTAGAAGCATGTTATTTAGTTAAAAAATATTTGTGGATTTTCTGGAGATCTTACTGGTTTTGATTGCTAATTTAATTTCATACTCTCAAACAAGTCTCTAGAATCTCCCTTAACTCTTTGAAAGCAGTATCATGGGAGGAGAAAAATTCTTTATATGGTAATCCATCAATCCTGGAAGAATAGGCAGAAGAGGAGTAGGCTGGAAGGGCTGATTCTTAAAGAGTAGCTGATCTGTACCCACTTTTTTTCACCAGTATATCACCCCAGCAGGAGTGCAGCCTTATCCTGATATTATTCTGTGGACACCAGGCAATTTGGGCTACTGCTTCTGACTTGTGTTTCACAATGAAGCAAGTGACAGTCTTCTTTGCAAGTGGGTATATAAACAAAAGCACAAGTTAAAATCTAACCCCCAAACCTATCTACCCCCTTTTAAGCCAGCTACCCTAGACTGCTGCCACCCCCTAATCCTCATTACACACACGCACGCACACACACACACTTGAGAGTCATTGACTTCCTCAGTGGTCTCTTTTATGTTAATTTCTCAGGCCCATGCTTTCGTCTCTCTCCCTACTGTAGCGGACGCTCTATTTCACCACCTTATAGGATAACAGAGCCCATGGCATGCGGTATTCGTCCACATATCCACATATTTCTAGAATGCCTATTATGTTCCAGGCACTAGTCTATATGACAAGGGTAACAGAAGGGAACAAAACAGTCAAAAATCCCTATTCCCTTAGAGCTTACACTCTAATAGAGATAGAACATAAACCAGTAGAATCCAGTGTTTATCAGATGGTGATAAGTAGTGTGGAGGACAGGCATGGTGGTGTGATTTAAAACAGGGCGATCAAGGCAGACATCATTGTCCAGCCAGTGACCATGTGCAGAAGCTTGAAGTTGCTGGTGGAGTAAGCCTCTCTCTCTCTCTCTCTCACACACACACACACACACACGAGGGTTTTCCAAGCAAGAATAATCACAGAGGCAAAACTCTGAGCAGGATTGGAAATCTGAAAGACAGCAAGGAGGCCACTGTGCTTGAGCAGAGGAATAAGAGGAAAGGTCAGAAAGATAATAACATGGAGGGACATTGGACAGACTTTGCGTTTTACTCTGAGATGGGAAGCCACTAGAGGGCTTTGAGTGAAAAGGTGACATGATGTACTTACATATAAAGGATCACTTTGATTACTATGTTGAGGAGAGCTGGGGATAGAGCAAGTGTACTTTTAAGAAAACTCATTAGGAAGCTATTATAATAACCCTGGTGAGGTGTGATTGTGGCTTGTACCTGAGGTATTGAGAAATAGTCAAATTCTGAACATACTTGATAGGTAGAGCAGACAGGCTTTCCTCATAGATTGGACGTTAGAATGATATGCAAGAAAGAGAGGCATCATTGGTGACTCTAAGGTTTCTGGCTTGAGCAAACAGAAGAATGGACAATACAGAGGGAGACACTAGTTTGGGACAAGGAGAGGATCCGTGTGGTTTATAATGTGCTAACTTTGTGTCATCTCTGCATTCTGTGCATGGAGATGTCAGGGAGGAAGTTGACACTTGAGCCTGGAAGTCAAAGGAATCCAGGCTGGCGACACAAACATGTGCTGTCAACATCTGGGTGGTATTTAATGAGCTGAATAAGGGTGAGGTCACGTAGAGAGCAAGTTTAGATTCGGGGAGAGCTGCTCTGAGACACGCCAACATAGAGAGGTCAAGAGTTGAGGTGGGCACAGCAAAGAAGACTGAGGAGAAGCAGCCAGTGAGGTTGGAGGAAAATCCAGATGCCAAGTTGGGAAAATGTTTCAAGGAAAAGAGAATGATCAAGTGTGCCATGTTCTACGGAGAGAAAGCAGGTAAGCTAAAGACGAAGAATTGAATACTGGGTTTTGCAAGGCGGGAGTCAACGTAACCTTGACTAGACCAGTTTATACTGAATCTTTATTATTTGCCTAACTTATTCTGCTAAAGTAGAGATGTTTTGAAATCTCCAATTTACTATTGCATTTATGTCAATTTATCCTTGTGTTTCCAATCATTTTTATATATTTCTTTACATATTTAATGAAATGCCATTTGGCTGTACATATTTTCTTTACATATTTCATGAAATGTCATTTGGCTGACATGTTTCCTAACAGTTCATTGAATTTTTCCCTTAAAAATAAAACACTATTTTTCCTGTTTGATGATTTTCTGTTGAATTTCATTTTATTTTGTTGTTATCTCTGAATTAATATCTTTTGGAATTACACCAAAATCAGACAAAGTCCACAGAAGTTGCTACAGAAGTGAAAGAAAAATGGAAAGTAGAAAGCAATTGAATTATAACTGAAAGCTCCTTTTATTGCCCTGGAGCAATATTTTCTCCTGGAGCGCAGGCCAAAGCATGAATGTATTTTTAGATTCCTTTTCAAAGCTAATACGATAAACAGCCTCTCCACTGGTAGACTGGACTTTTTGTCATCACTTTCTGACTTTGCCCTTCTCAGCTCTTTCCTATGACCTCATCTTCTATATCTCACGAATTATCTTCCTAAAAGCTAATGGCCGACGGAACTCCTCTGCTTAGATACCACTTTGGTCCTCTGTTACCCATACAATACTGTCCAATTCCTTTAGAACGAGGCCATGAGACTCCGGCTTAGCCCCTCATGGCTTCCATATCTTGCCTGAAATTCCACACTTGTACCCTTCCTACCCACCTGACAGTCCCCTAGAACCATTTGTCATGCTTTGTCATACCTAGTACCTCTGACCATGTTTTCCTCTTTCATAAAATGGCCTTCTCCTTGCCCTGAACTGATGAATGTCCACTCCTTTTCTAAGACTCTTCTCGAAGGTTTTTAGCACTTTCTCCAGTCACAACGGGTCCCTGATTCCCACCCTTCGGTTCCCTCAACGATTTGTTGTCACCCTCTTCTGGTCATAATCTGTGACACTGCTGTGTAGCTGCTTCCTTCTTTACGGAAGCACCTGGGAGCAGGGACAGCACCCAGAACAAGGCCTGGTACTCAGTGAGCACTTACGGAATAGAACAGTAACTGGTGATGAAAATGTTAATTATATTCAATAAAAACTACATTTTAAAACAAATGTTTGTGAATAGAGATGTGAGCAAGATTGTGAAAAAAGTAGATGTTAAATTTTCATGGATCCTATGGAAGCACGATAATTTCTGTTCTCATCACCAGGTTATCTACTACGACATTTATGAGGTCAAAATGAACAGTGTATACTGGCAGCTTCAAAAAGTGCTTAACTTGGGAACATGTTTTCAGTTCACCGAATGATACAGTGTTGTAAATCCATCCTAGGATGGCCTTAATCTCCTGTAACAACCAATACTCAAGGATTTTTCAAGAATCTGCTTCAGCCAATAGTATACAATACTATTTAAAGACATGATCTGTAAGTTGTCATAAATAAGCAGACTAGGAAAAAGGAAACATTTGGAAATACTTTATTTCTATGACAGGAAAATCTCACATATAAGTCTTCATCATTTCATTAATTCACAAAAAGTATTAAATTAGCTAAAATTAAAGAGAAAAGTTCAAATCAGACCATAAAGATTCCTTTTGTCTTCTCTTCCCCCTGAAATATAATGAAAATATATTAAATACTAATTAAATAAATAGGTGCACAAGGTAACTGGTCCTTTTACTTTATGTCAGGGAAACACTAGATACACAGGCAGGTGTTCATGGTATTCTCTGAAGACTTTGAAATAACCTGAAAGAATTGTACATTAGTTGAGACACTAATTTAACACTGTGTGCATGATTTTGTTCTAATGTTCTTCAAATAAACTTTTTTATTGAATTGCATTTATTTTTAAGAAAATTAATGGTACTTCTCAGGATTTATGTCATTATAGATTGATATTTGGGGAGAATCAACATTATATTCAGCCTTCTCTGAATTTTTTTTTTACCTGAAGTAATTTAAACTCCCAAAGCAGCTCGAGTTTTTGAAATCAGTTTTGAACCCTGAAAATTAAGAACAAATAAAAATAATCAGATAAAAAAGTGGATGGTTGTACCAGTCATACAGTTAGCTCTCTACAATCCAGGGTAAAGTCACAAGTGTATAGGTTTATGAAGTTAAAAATAAAGAAATATATCTCTGATGCCAACAAGGTAGGATAGTAGAAGTCAGAGAGGAAAAGATATTCATTTATATCAACAGTAGATTTGTTTTCTAAAACAACCTCCAAATCTTTGCCTATCCTCACCTTGCCTTTCCCCTTCCTCTACAAATCACAAGTCATTAGAAATTAAAAGGTTTGCAGAGAAAACACTGCTACTATCTGCTAATGTTCTCTACATCTAAATGAATCTTCTCAAATCAGACGACATTAATCTTTATGTGTCATATTTATCAGAAATAGTTTACATTGTGTCTGTTTTATCAGTTTCATCTGATTTGATTATCTGTGTCCCACTGCCACCTGACCCCCCCAAAATACAGACACATGCCGATGAGTGCACACCCCTAAGCACACCTAATTATATTAGTTATAGAAAAATTATATAATTAGATAATTAGATGAATTATATAATTATATTAGTTATAGAAAAACTCTCCATCTCTAAATACTATCTGTCTTTGGAGTTTGCACATAACAAAACATCCAAACTTTTACATTGTGAGATAGATAAAATTGACAAAAAGGCTGAATTATAAAATATCTTTTTTTAAATATAGTGATTCTATATTCAAATATATTTAGTAATCAAACTAAATATTTATAAAATGTAGCCAGTTAGCTTGATTGGTAATCATTTCACAATGTATACATCAAAATACCACATACACACTCTAAATATACACAATTTTTATTTGTCAATCATTCTTCAATGAAACTGAAAAAAAATAAGTTGAAAATGTTAGATAGAATTCTCCAGTTTTAAAAAAATGTAGCCAATTACAAATCCAGCTAAAATAATTAAGTAATTGGATTAAAATAATTCCCAGTTAATACTCTATTGATACACAAAGGCATGCTTCTAAACGAGTTCAAAAATATTTTCAATAAATATGTTTCTAATATCCTGTTTGCATAATTAATTTGCTATTAAATTCTTTAATCCATTTAGCTGAATTGATCAATTTTAGGCCAGAAACTGTCCAAATCATCATAAATTATTTATAATATTCATTTTTATAATTTTCTTCACTGGGAAAGAAATCAAAATTACTAATTATCTTAATTTTTTTCATTATAATTCTTCCTAATATTTAGTGTGAAAAATGTGATTATTTTTTAAATCTCATAAAATTCTTCCATTTCTAAATGAAATTTCAATCTCTGACATTAAAGTTATAGGGTTGGAGGGCATCCTTTTTACTATTTTCTTTTTTTTTTTTGAGACAGAGTCTCACTTTATTGTCCAGGCTAGAGTGAGTGCCGTGGCATCAGCCTAGCTCACAGCAACCTCAAACTCCTGGGCTCAAGCAATCCTTCTGCCTCAGCCTCCCAAGCAACTGGGACTACAGGCATGCGCCACCATGCCTGGCTAATTTTTTTCTATATATATTAGTTGGCCAATTAATTTCTTTCTATTTATAGTAGAGATGGGGTCTCGCTCTTGCTCAGGCTGGTCTCGAACTCCTGAGCTCAAATGATCCGCCCACCTCGGCCTCCCAGAGAGCTAGGATTACAGGCGTGAGCCACGACGCCCGGCCCTTTTTACTATTTTCACTACAGAAAATTCCATGCCAGGAATTCTGAGTGTGAAGGGAGCTGCACATACCTCTTCAGCAAAGCAGACTTCCTGCTCCTGGC
The DNA here is from genome assembly GCA_008750895.1 of Mirza zaza. Lineage (NCBI taxonomy): Eukaryota > Metazoa > Chordata > Mammalia > Primates > Cheirogaleidae > Mirza > Mirza zaza. The sequence goes on from VSMD01032499.1 coordinate 16,157, forward strand.
CTTGGCAGCATCTCTCCAGTAGACCTGAGAAATCTGCAATGACAGCCTCAAGTTGTTCCTCTGTGATTTGTGGCTTTTGCTTCACAAGGTTAATGAGAAACCTACGATTTAAAATGAAACAAAGACAAAAGATGTCTGTTATGCAATGGTATCTTTCTAGAGCCTTCCTAGTAGAGAATTTTTAAAGCCCTGGCAACCCTCATTCCATCAGCTCTCCCAGACTTACCACACACAACCTGTCTAGTATTTTCCCTGGAAAGATTGAGGCTGGACACATGCCAAACATTCCACTGGTCTGGACTTGCACGTGTTATAGATAAAATACTCTCTCATAGTTCCGCCATATTTATATGTAGTGAAAGGCAGTCTCCTTACTTGTCTAGAATATCTTTTCCTCTCATCTCTTCTAACGTGTGTCTTATCCACACCCAAAGGCTCAGATTTCCAAAACTTGCCATCCACAGTTATCACACTCTCACTTGGGCACTGGCGACACTAATTGCCTGCACTACTCTTTCCGAAATGCTTTTATGTTGGAATTAGTGTTGACCAGGGCAATAGGGAAAGCTCACCAGAGGAGGCAGCATTCTTATTGTACCTTGAAAAATGTCTCAGATGTGATAGTAGAAAAAAAGGACGAGTGAGTTTTCCAATGAAGGAAGACCATTTACAAAGCAAGCATTAAAATGCATGGGAGTTCGGAGAATATAAGTTCCACTCACTGACTTGCATCTCCATCACCATTACAGAACAGCTCCCACGATGAATTGAAATGTGCATGTCATTTCTTAATGCCCATAACTGCATATTTAAATCAAATGTCATGGTTATTCTCTTCAAAGTGTAAATAGTGTAAAAGAAGATTCAATGATGTGTTTTTTGTGCTTGGAATGGATGTACCCAATTTACTGCAAAGATATACCCTAACTCTCTAAAATAGATTGCCCATTGTTTTCTCAATCCAAAATGCATCACAACAATAGTTACAATAGATATTATTTTTACAAACAGGAAATTGCTCTTGTGAATTTTTCCAAACCTACTTCCCAAAGAGGCTGTGAGGGCATTGACACAAAACTACTTCAAAAGATATTTTAAGTGTTTGAGGGGTAAAAATGTTCTAGTAGTAAGTCCAAAAGTGTTAGGAGCGCAAGGCAGAAGTCTCGGTTGCTCTCTGGTACTGTCAGTCTTCTCCATGCTAGCAAATAACGGTTTCTTACTCTTGCTTCATTGTTTGCAGCGCTACGCCCTGGGCTTGGCACAGGCCCTTATGGAAGATGAACTTGTCATCGGAGAATGAAGGAGGGACATATGTTTCATCCACCACCAAGCTGCTGAAGCACGGCCTCCTGTTGGCGTAGGACGAAGTGCAGCACTGGCCCACGCCAGGGTTTATGGGAGTCGCTTCGTGTCTGATGCATAATTGCCCGATAATAAGGTCAGCCTGGGTGGGAGAAAGAGAAAGAAGACAGCAAGGAGATTGTGCGTTAGCCATAAAGTTGGTTCAAGTTTCCAGAAAACTTGTAATAATTTCTAACGTCCAGCAACTTATAATTAATATTATAGGAAAATTTGCCATGTAGGATCGTATAATACTATATTATAAATTCCAGCGTTTACCCATTTGTTTGAGATAAAGCATTTAGTGGCAGATGTTCCCTAGGTAACGCTGAAGACAATCCCTTTAGCTATTTGTGTCAGCTATTTGAAACATAGTTCCAGTTACATACATACGTCCAAAGGGGAAACAAAGTCTCTACTCTGACCTACCAAAATCAATATATAGGTTACATTTTTGGTATTTGTTTTGTTGAGCTTTCCATTTTACTTTTGAGATCCAAAAAATCACTTTCTGAAGGTAAGAATGGTACAAACCTAGCCCTTTCATTTATATATATGCATACATATATATGCACATATATGCACACAGACATAGAGCTAATATATAATCCTAATTGAAAAGAAACAGAACCAATATGGGGTTATCTTTCAGGTTTTTCTAATGTGGAATCCTCCTACCTTCCACCCTTCAGAGATATTGCTTAAGCACCCAGCAATGACTTTTAGTAAGAGCCAACATGTTTTGTGTGCAAATTATCAGGCTAGCACCACATGAGTTATGCAGATTACCTTGCTTAAAACAGTGGTTCTGTGAGGCTGGTACAATTCTTATTTTTAAATGTCATGAAAAAGCTCAAGCTTAATGAGGTAAGCAACTTTGCCAGTGTGACAAGACTACAGGTAGTGAGAGAAGGATGGGACTGTCGGCAGGTGGCCTCCGGAACCTGTGCTCCTGAACCTGCGTGCCTGTGGCTTCCCAACACGTGGAATTCAATGAACGCTTAAGGTGTTGTTTAATCACAAGAAGCTCTCCTTTCACTCCCAAACTTTGGTGGAAAATTCCACAACATGAAGGCTAACTAGCAAATGATTCCCCATCGTCGAAAAGAAGAAAAGAGATATACAAATTTGTTCACAATTACAACTTTAAGGGAAGAAATAATGGAAAGAAATTCACCTGTCATCATATGTATGACACTTGTGACATTAGGAAGTAGAGATTATTGGCATTACTAACTGGAAATCATTTTATTAGTCTTGAGAACATGGGACTTACCCTGCTCTGCATCCTGTACCCTTTCAAAGGGAACAAATCGTCCCTAATGCCATAATAATATTATAATATTAAATAATACATTTAAATAAAATATAAATAATAAAATTATACTACAAAGGCAAAAATGTAACTATGGTTAAAATAAAATGACTAAATTTAATCTATCAAAGAGTAAGCTTTTTTTTTTTTTTTTTTTTTTTTTTGAGACAGAGTCTTACTCTGTTGCCTGGGCTAGAGTGCTGTGGCATCAGCCTAGCTCACAGCAACCTCAAACTCCTGGGCTCAAGGGATCCTCCTGCCTCAGCCTCCCAAGAAGCTGGGACTACAGGCATGCGCCACCATGCCCGGTTGATTTTTTTATATATATGTTTTTAGTTGGCCAATTAATTTCTTTCTATTTATAGTAGAGACAGGGTCTCGCTCTTGCTCAGGCTGGTTTCCACTTCCTGACCTCGAGCAATCCTCCCGCCTCAGCCTCTCAGAGTGCTAGGATTACAGGCATGAGCCACTGTGCCCGGCCATCTTTCTATTTTTTTTAGTAGAGACAGGGTCTCACTCTTGCTCAGGCTGGTCTCGAACTCCTGACCTCAAATGATTCTCCTGCTTCAACCTCCCAGAGTGCTAGGATTACAGGCATGAGCCACCACATCCAGCCAGTTTTTTCTCTTTTTAACATTCAAGTATTTAGTGAGCAAAAAGAGGAAATGATGAGTTGAATAACACATTAGTCCTATTTTTTCTGTACACAGAGTTTGCTCAGACATGGTTGAATAAACTGGCTGCCCTTCCACCGGCCATCCCACAGGGACAGATGCCTGGCCACATGCCACCATCCAGAGCTGAGCTCCCACGCCCACTCCAGCTGTAACTGACCGAACGAGCCTCACAAAGCCACCTCCACGCTGGGTTTTACTATTTCCCCTGGGTGGGGGAAAGGAGGCCATGTCAAGCAAGCAGGGAAGAAATAAGACGGTCCTAAGCCAAGCAGACACTCACCGCTCCCTCACCACAGGCCAGCTGTCTGTCTTCGCTGAGTTGGCAGCAAGTGGCCCCTGCGGTCGCCATTTTTCTGGTGAGGGCCATCAGCTCAGACGAGGTGAGCTGAGGGGCTTTCTTCGTGTAAGCAACAAGAAACCTGAAAGAAGCATTTTTTTTTTTTTTTTTTAACCAAGTCCTGCTGAGTCATTGATGGGGTTGTAGACTCCTTGCTCCCTCTCAGAAACTCTCTCCTGGTGTCAGACGACATGAGGTCGGTTCATTTGTTTCAACCACATGGTATGTGGACCAACTTCTGAGATGCATTTACTCCATCACTCCCCGCACTCCCGTGATAACCAACATGTCACAACGGGAAAGCAAGCTCTGGACAAAAGGCCACCCTTGTGCCGAACCTCAGAGCTTCTTTGAAGTTTACTGTGATCTTTTCGGGTGTTTTAATAAACTATGATGGAATGAACATCTTTACAGAAAACATGTGCACAGTGTGGGGAATCTAAAGCCAGTATAGTATCACAGATCAGACTTTCTCTTCCAGGAAACTGGGTAATCAGATTTCACTGCCTTCCAATCTGAAATAGGAGCTAGAATTAGAGTAACCATGGGTTCACTAATTTGAATTTATATTTCCCCTGTCTGTTAATAATTTTAAATCATTAGAAATACTGTTTACAAAAACATACGCATTTTGCAAGTAATATTCTCCTAATTTCTGGAAGAGGCCACAGCTTCGCTTTGCCAATGCTTGGCTCTCCTGGATGTATTGCTGTAATTCTTCTTCCTGAAAATACAAGCATTATTGCATACAATTTTTTATCTTCCTGGACACAAAACTCTGTATATAAAAATTGATCAATATTTCATTCTATTATAAAATCAAGAATAGAAAAACCAATCTTAGAGGTTTTCTAAATATTAAAGATGGTAAAGTGTGAATTTTGAGAAGTAAAGCAAATGGATTTTTGGGAGATTCAGTTTAAAACTTTATGAATCATAAAATTATTTAATGGCAGAACTCAATCTTTGCATAAAGGGTTACAGTTCTTTCTGTACAAAAATCTTGCATTTCTGAAGCCTTCCAAAAATGAATACTACCTTTATTTCTGCATCAGAGAACTTTTGATTAACATTTTTATTTCTAAAGTAAGCCACTAGTTGCTGACTGTTAGTTAATCACTACTTAATATCTAGATAACTACTTAATATACATAACTAGCTAATTGCTAATTAACAACTAGAAGCTTTCAAACAAACAGCATTTTTTTTTTTTTTTTTTTTGTTGAGACAGAGTCTCACTTTGTTGCCCAGGCTAGAGTGAGTGCCGTGGCGTCAGCCTAGCTCACAGCAACCTCACACTCCTGGGCTCAAGTGACCCTCCTGCCTCAGCCTCCCAAGTAGCTGGGACTACAGGCATATGCCACCACGTCCAGCTAATTTTTTCTATGTATATTAGTTGGCCAATTAATTTCTTTCTATTTATAGTAGAGACGGGGTCTCGCTCTTGCTCAGGCTGGTTTCAAACTCCTGACCTTGAGCAATCCTCCCACCTTGGCCTCCCAGAGTGCTAGGATTACAGGCGTGAGCCACCTCGCCCAGCCAAAACAGCATTTTTTAATGGATGATATCAACCCAATTTTTTAGAGTCCTCTAAAGTTCTAGAACAACTTACTCCTTTATCCTGACATTCAAGAGCATTTTCAGACTGGAAACATTTCTCTAATAACTCCTGGTATCCTTTAGCGACTCTTAGAATTACTGAGACAGCAAGGTCAGGATGTCTTCTTGAATATTCATGAACAAAACTGAAATACGTGGGGAAAATATCATAAATTATTGGAACTAAGAGACAACATGAAGCCATCACTTCCCTAGTTATTCCTGTGCAATGTGGTACATAGAAGTTAAAATTCAAATACACACACCTGGAAATCAAATATGATTTGAACTATATGAATGGCAAAACTGTTAATACAAGCTATAATCCCTCAAATTGTCCTGTAAAATGGCTTTTTGTTTTCTTTTGCCCCTCCCACTTTGATTTGTCCATTATGGACTTTACATTCACTCATTCAACAAATATTTTTCCAGTGCCTACTCTATGCTAGCTTTGCTTTAAGCAGAAAGGAGTCAATGATCTGTAGGATAAAATGCCTGCCCTCTAAAAGCTTACATGGGGGTGGAAACCAATAAACACAAAATAGGTCATCTCATTTCAGGTAGTGATAAATCAGAAAAGATAAATAAAGGAAGATGGAAGAGAGGTGACACGTGAGGTAGAGGGCCGCTAATTTAGGATGTGGTCAAGAAAATCTCTCTGGGCAGCTGACAGAAGAGCCGAGATCAGCTGAGTGAAGGAAGTCATGCAAGTGTCTTGGGGAAGATCATTCTCAGCTGAGAAAATTTCTACTGCAAAGAAACTTTGCAACTGAGGACTGCTTCTATTAGCTTTAGCTGTATATGGATGTGTAAACTTAAAGATAATTCTTGAATTTACTAATTGCATTCCCAAGTTAAAGAATTAGTTCTATACCAATAAATTGTCAATAGGTGTCCCTTAAATATGTACTTTGTTCTAGTTTACATAATTTTATTTAGCAGTGTGAACAGATGTGAATGTCTCATTTTATGCAACGATAGAGTAATATCATCAGGGAA